>JARJHM010000441.1:0-267162 GCA_033356055.1 Carex pumila
ATGATTTTCCACCGACCGTTAGCCGTATCCGCTTAGTTTTCCCCAACGCTTGGCTGCATCCGCTTAATTTTCCCGGCCGAACTGTTTTCGGGTCACTTTTGCCCAACGTTAGCCCCTTCCGCTTGGCACTAGACTGTTTTCGGGCCATTTTCCACCGACAGGGGCACCGACGGGGCCATGTACACCCATGGGCATGTACATGAGGGGGCACCCCTTTTGAAAATCATGCCCCCCTATAGGGGAATATGCATTTTGGGGCTCTAGCAACGCCCAGGGTTACCACCCCCTGAAAATCCCCCAAGTCCAAATCACCCACGTCAATTATTCAAAAATATTTATCAAAATTTAGATATCCGGGAATTATTTTTTGGATTTTCGGACTTTTTTTGAACTATCTGCCCGAGTTAGGATCAAAACCGGTCTGAACCGACGGTGTGTTACTACCTCCAGGCAAACTATCTGGACACGGATCATAACTGGTTTGGTTTCTAGCCTGGTGCGCCTCAGCTACCAATTCTATAACCTTAAATCCAGCCACTTGAGCTGCAGTTTGTTTAATGACAACCCAGGTTTCCTCATTTTCTATCCGAAATAGTGAGAAATGGTACTATCCGGGCGGTGCTGTGTTCATACGTACCCTGATTGTCAATTTGACTCGACTCGGAAGCAATTCAAGTCCAACGTATATTTGTCGTCTTATAATGACAAAACTGGTATAATCATATACAGTAAAGGTAAATGCAGCCCCTATGTCATAACCAACACCTGTTGAAGTGCTTTGGAGGTTACCACCATAATACACATTGATCAATAGCAGTGACATTTTGCTGAAAAAAATCAAACACTAAATTAATAAACATATGAGTAAAAAAAAATACTAAATAAATATATGAGTAAAAAAAACACACTAAATATATAAACATATAAAAAAACACTACATAATATATGAGTACAGAAAAATAATAAATATAAACATATGAGTAAAAAATAAACTAAATATAAATATATGAGTAAAAAAACTCAAAATATAAACATATGATAAAAAAAACTAAAATATAAACATATGAGTAAAAAATAAACACTAAATCAAACTCTAAATATTTTTTAATTTTATAACACTAAATATAAGCATATGAGTAAAAAAAACTCACAATAATAATCAGAAGACGATGCTGAGTACAATGGTGGTGATGATCTGTTCATATGACAATTCCTCTATTGAATCTGGAAAAAAAATAAGAAAAAATAGAAGAAAGAAGAAAGAAAAATGGAGATCGGGAAGAGAAGAAGAAGGGTGCGGGTGCGGGTGGCTAAATGGTAAATTAGTGAATCTACACCGATTCACAGGATCGGTGGACTAATTTTTAAGCTACACCGATCCATAGAATCGGTGCAGATTTGTTTTGGTGTGGTCTTTCGTGTAGTCGGTGTGGCAGACACAGAAGAGGTTCCACCGGTCCTAAGGACCGGTGTAGAGGGTCCTTTTTTTCTGTTGGATCGGTGAAGGCTAGTTACATAGAATCCTGCCATACAAGGGCTTGTTTCAGCGAATTATTTTTCATTAATTCTAAATAAATAAATAAAATCCTCCGTGTGATCTGATTAGAGGATACGCTTCCCTCTGCCTCAGCCGCCATGGGGATCGCGGTTCGACTCCTCCGCCGCCATCTATCCGGGGCCAAGTTCTTCTCCCCCCCACTTCATCTCCCCAGTTCTACTTCCCTTCTTCCCGACCATCTCCAATTCTTCTTCTCCAGCAGCTCTTTTTCCAGCCGCTCCAATTCAGCCGATAACTCCGAAACCCTAAACCTTAAACCGGATACTTGGACCACCATGGAAACAACTCAAATGGAGACTTCCACCACCATTTCGGATTATCCGGTTGAATTGGTTACTGGATTTCTTGACGGCTATCATCAATTGACTGGTTTTCCCTGGTAACCAAATTTCCACTGCAAGCGATTAGCAAGTCTTTGCAATTCTTTTCTACCCACTTCTTACTTACTTTGAACTATGATTGATTGATTGATTGATTGATTGATTGATTGATTATAGGTGGTTTATTATCTCCTCATCTACCGTGGCAATGAGGTTTTCTTTACTTCCTATTCTTTGGTTGCAAATGAACAAGGTCTCTAGACTTGCACAACTCTTTCGTCTGTGTATGCATGCTTTTCTTACTCTTTTCTTTTAAGTTTTTTACAACAATTCAAATTAGATAGCTCCTTTTCATTATTTTCATGTTTCTTTTACTTGTAGAAGTGCCTCCTCCATTCCCACCACCTTTTTCTGGAAGGAGCTGGACCAAGCAATACTTATTCTTTGAAAAGAAAAGGAAAAAGCTCGGATGTCCTTCTTTTTTTTGGAATTTTTCATATTTGACAGTTCAGGTACGAGTCAGTTCAATTTTGTTAATATATATAAAAAAAAAGGTAATATACTGAAATAATTGGCCTGAGTCTGGGGTTATATTTTTGTTCACTTCCAATCAAACTAAGTAGTAACTTGTTGATTTCTGTAAACATTTTTGTGGTTGTTGATGTCATCCTGGCTAAGGTATGGCCCTAGAAAACTAAAATTAAATACTGACCATACCAGTTGGATGTCCTTTTGTTATCCATTGTTTTTTCTATTTTAATTTTTACAATTATATTCTTATTGTTTTTATGATTTATCTCAAATCATTTATATAATTATAGCAATCAATTTTACAAAGTGTATAAAAAAATAATTTTAATATATCCTTTTTAACTCCTTTACAGTTACCTACCTTTTTATTATGCATGAGTAGCATTCAGACGATGTGCTTGAACCATCGCTCTGGTCTTGAAACTGTAAGGATCTTGTACTTTATTGTCTTCTAAACTTTACCGAGGTGTCACTTCTGTTAGTTGTGTCATAGAAACTCACCTCTTGATCTCGGTACCTATAGAAAAAGGTCTTCTCTTGAATTTTATTATGGACTATACTTATATCCTCTTTGTGTGGAGAGCTGTTACTTCAATGGTAAGCGGTAAGCCATTGGTAATAATAATAAAAGCCTACATGTATTGGTAAACACATGCTGGTTTAATTACCCATGCAATACCAAATTGAAATATGTTCTTCCGTAAATTGACATACGCAGGGAGGAGCGCTATGGTTTCAGAATTTGACCAGTACACCACATGGCGTCATGGGCTGTATTTTTCCTTTTATGATAGCTGGCCTACATTATACAAATATTCAGGTGCATAGTTTTTCTCCTTAATGACAGAGGTAATGATAATAATTCCCAAGGCTCACTGTGACATGCCAATGGTGCCTCTGGTGTTACATCATGTGGCCTCTTTCTATAGTCAAATATTGTGATAATTGACTGTTTACTTGAAAATTAAACTGTCAACCTAATATACCTGACATATCAACCTAGACAAACAAGTTTCAACCTTGACTAGTTAAACTGAACTCAATTGGTCAGGTGAATCAAATGTGATAGGACTCCTTGGAGGAAGATGTCATACTCTATTAATCGGTGAAAAATAGGACAAAAAGAATAGCAGAACCTTTTTCCCTTAGATTCTAAATTTTGATTATCACGGTGCAAGTTTTCTTTCTTACAGTTCCGTGTTTTGCAGGTTAAGTTCAAAATTAAAGATAAAGGATACTGCCTAATTTATGCTAGTACCATATTTTAGTAACAGTTTTGGATAAGTCTGTCCAAATGTTATGTGACCCAACCCATGAATGACCAAAAAAGATGATAACATTTATAACTAAAAGAAAAATGGTCTCTGTCTGATGGTACTTGCATGCATGACTAAGCACTGGTACTAATCTTGGCTCTTTCCCTCAGTTATCCTTCGAGTCAGTTCAGCTTGATAAACTACGTGGTATTTATGGATTAATGCTTAAGGTATGTTCCCAAACAGCTACTTGGACATTAATTGATATGTCAATCGTTTATGTTCCCTTTTCAAGAAGTACATTTTGATATGAAATCCTCTCTGGTAATTATAGAAACTATATGTGGATAAAACAACCAATCCGGACCCCCCCCCCCCGTACCAGCCCACACACTCACACACACAAGCACGCAGAATCAAGAAAATGAGGAAGAGGAGATTTCAGCCTCTTATATTGATCATTTTTTATGAGAATTGACAGTATTATCCTTTGATTTAGTAATTATTTTGCTTTAATCCTGATTTTATTGAAGTTATTGTTTCTCCTATTTCAGTATTATAAGCGATATCTCGATATATTATCCATCCCTTTCTTTGTAGTGGGTCTTTTAATTCCTCAGGTCAGTATATTTTTGTAATTATGGCCTCCTCTTAGTTACATTCAAAAGCTCAGGGGGGTACAAGTGACTTATATTGTTCTTGTTTTACAGGGTAGCCTAGTCTACTGGACCACAAATGGCTTGTTTACTTTATTACAGGTACGTTATCTTGAACGGTAATGTCTGCGATTGTGTGGTTTGGGCTTTTCCGGTTATTTGCTGGTTGTGATACTTATTTTTGGCAATCTTGCTTGTTAAGGGAGCCTGGTTATATATGAATTCAGGTTTTAATTTGGTCGAGTCAGGTTCAGTTTAGAGTGTCGTGTCAATTATTTTTGTTCTCAGGCAATAGTGAGGTTGTTATTCCTTTTTAGTCCCATCATGACATTAGCTTATTGTAGATTTGCACTGCATATGGATTTGGTTGGTCAGATCCATTTTGTAGGTCCGCTGAGGTTTGGGTCAACCCTTTGAACCTTTCAAAATATTTTAGCCTGGTTCGAGTTCAAGTCAGACCAGATTTGCCACCTCGAAGAATATTGCAGTGTTGAAATATTGGATGCCACACAAATATATTTGAGTGTTATTACAATCATCAGGTTTACATCTTATTATACTTTTCTTTTTCTTTTTCTCCCCACAGAACTTAGCACTGAGAAATGAGCATGTGAGAATGAAGTTTGGCATACCAAATATTAAATCTCAAAGGGCAAAGTTTACTAGCTCTTCAGAGAATGCAGCTCATAGCTTGATAGCCATGGATCGAGAAGTAATGGAGTCTCTTTCCCATGACCAGCTTCTTGATGTATGGACAGAAACATAGTCAATTTGACATTTTCCAAATTAATTTGTTCTAATGTTTTCTAAAAGCTTGTCTGAACATCTATCATATAGATTTCCCTTGATGAAATGACTGTAGGACAGATTGACAGTTCTCTTCAGTTCCTTGAGTAGGTTTTTTCTTTCCTCTTGCCTTTTGTCTTGTTTTTCCTAAATTGTTGATGTGGCTGTCATTATTTATTTTTATTTTGTCATGTTGATTATTATGTGTTTGTTTATTTTATTTATGGTACCGTTGACCGGAAGACGGGACAGGGGGGTTATTTAGGCAATGTTTAATATACGTATCCATGTGCCTAAACTTTTGCTTATTTATTTTTCATGTTGTTGTCTGTTTATGTATTCGGGTGGGGTGGCATTAGCTTTACCCCTACAGAAGCTTAGCTTAATAAAGGGAAGTAAACCGTGTTCTAGGGTCAATCAGCTCTAGCATTTCAACACATATGTTTCTTTTTTGTAGAGAGATAACATTGATTGCACTTGCAGAGTAACATTAGAGAAAGATCCAGATTCAGTGAAAGCATTGGTTGCTATGAGTCAGATTATGTTTACCAAACTGCAATTTCAGGAGGCAATTGAATATGCGGAGCGTGCACTTTCTAAGGTATATTATTGCAAACTTCAAGAAAGAAGTATTTACGATTTGCCTTTTGTTCTGATTTCTGACTTGTGAGTATATCTTAATCTTGCTTGTTGATAGATTCAGGAAGATGATCCATTTCATGTGCTTGCTCTATATACTGCTGGTCTTTCTTATAAATCCCTGGTATTGGAACATTTCTTACACTTGTATATGATTGATTCATCTCTATGGGGGTTAGGGATCACTTGACAGTGCCTCAAATTTGACAGCATCACAAATAAAGTTTAGATTTCAAGTTGTCCGATGACAGTGCCTCAAATTTCTTTGCCCCATTGTTTCCCTAACATTGGCACTTGTCTAGACTTGTGACAGAACCTGCTCCTTGGATTCTTTCTGGCTGTTGCAGTGTGTCCAACCCTGTGTCCAGGCGAATCTTGATCAAATTGATAAGATAAAAAATAAAAAAATATTCTGCACACCACCTGGTGGAACTTTCTTTTTGTCTATCCTGGTTTTTATTTATTTATTTATTTTTTATTTTGACAACAATATCCTTGTTTGAAAACACTATGCCTTCTTTTTGAATGCATGTTATAATAGTAGTATCAAATGCTATGAAGTATCCATGCAGCATATGATCTTACTGATAGCTTACTTGAGGTGGTCTTGTTCTGCTATCTACTTTGTCTCATGTATGAGTGTTTATATTGACCGACATTGAATTGAGATTAGGCATATTAATGTTCTGCTACATTATTATGCACTCCCTTGTTTTATCAGTTGTGTAAATAGTCTCTTATCATTTATATAATTTTACTGGGCTTTATTTCTCAAGTGGTTGTCTGTTAACAGGGCAATAAAGCAGCAGCAATTAATCACCTGAAAAGAGTACCAAATTTGAGTGTGCCTATGAAATTCTTGGAGAAAGCTTGTTATTACCAGGCATTGCTCTTGTTGGGAAGGTATTTTTAAAGTGATATCAAATCTTATTCTCAAGATAATCCTTCTGTTTATGGTGCATGTTTTGGGAGTTTATTGCTGAAATAAGATCACTGCAAATTTATCTCTTACATATTGAGCTACACTGCATTTACATTAGTGATTACATTTGCAAAACCTCAGTTACCTGTTTGAAGAAGGGAAAGCCTCGGAGGCTATCGTGCACCTGCGAGTTGCTGCAACTTATGACCCAGGCGTTGAACGACTTGTAAAGGAATGTGAAGAGGCAATGGAACAAGTTCAGGCAAGTTCTAGTGAAGAAGCAATGGAAGAAGAAAAGAAAAGTGTTGGATAAGCTGTCTTCAAATTCATTCTCCTCTCCCCTTGAAAAATATTTTTGTAAAATTTCATTTATAGAGTATAATATATAGACGAACAAAGAAAAAAGGAGTGTTTGTTGGGATATTTCTTTGTTGTTTTCCCACGGAACCAATAAATTTAAATCGAGTAGCAAAATGGGAGCTTTACATTAGATCTTTTTTTCTTTTTTTTTTTTCTTTTTTTTCTACTATCTAGTGCCTGTACCATCTTAATTTGATGATTTATCTTTGTTTCCTTTTCTCTAATCATCTCAAACAGTTGAATATTGGCAGTAATAGTAATAGGCATTGAGATTAAAAAGAGACTATTCAAAACTGGTTAAAATTGTTTGGTGTGTTGGTAGTATCCCAACTAGCATTTGAAGGGGAATGCTCGTTTCCTTGGAATTGGCTCTTATGTTATGGCTGACGAAGAAAGAAGAGGAATGCAAGGAGAGAGATGGGCCAGGCAGTTAGTTCTCTTGTGGGCTGGGCTGGGCTGGTCTGGGCTGGGCTGGGCTGAGAAAATTTGCTAATTAGAAGTGGATTTGGGTCCAATGTAGTTTTTATTAGAGTAGTCCAGCTCCAGCATATCATGCTTAAAAAGTTACAGAAAATAAACTATTGTAATCCCAGCCACAAAATTATCAATCAAGTTGCTTGTTTCTTCTTCGTCCTCGTCGTCGTCGTCGTCGTCTTCGTATCTTACTTTCATCTCAATTTGTTTTCTATTTTATTTTATTTTTTTCAAAATTACAAAAAGTATTCAAGAGATCTGATAGGGTTGTGACAGTAAATATTTTTCAGATTTTGTATTCCTAATTTATAAAACTGGAGAATCTTTTCTGTCTAATCCAAATTTACAAAAGTAGAAACAATATTTTTATTTTTTAATATGTCGTACTTTTACTTTCTGAAATCTTAATGCGCTTTTACAAGTATTTTCTTAGTCGAGTACGCTTAGAGCTCTATAATCTGAGCCAGACTAGCGTGTGCAATGTTCATTAAAAGGGCATGTTCAGTTTAACTCTAAAATTTATTGAATCAGTTTCAAATGACGATTTCAAATTGTTGAAACTAATCTCTTTCATGTATCATGAGCGATGCGTGTATAACTTTTGAATTCATTTAGTACAAAATCAAGCAGTAAAAATAATTAAAGTTTGCAAGTTTTTTTTTAATGCATTTATTTTTCATCATTTGTTAACCCTTTGAATTTGTACTTAATAAATTCAAAAATTATAAAATTTTGCATGTACGCATATTCTCGTGACCTAGATCAGTTTCAGAACATGACAGCTGTTCACCCTAACACGTACGTGGTTGAATGGTGAATAATTTTGATTTCAAGTATATATTAATTTTGGTTTTGTTTTTTTATGGCTTATATATATATGCAATATGCTGGTACTTTAATTTACAACAATAGCAAAATACATTGACATTATTAAAAGTTTTTGTTCTTAGGTGGTACTGGTACGTTAATTTCCAGAGTGACAGTGTGCAGCGTGTCCTTTTGTCTCCTTACGCAACTTCAAATTAGAATTATAAATCTAATGGTTGTTAGCAACAGCAAACCAATAATAAAGAGCACCGGATGTAAAAAGATTAAATATATATATATATATATATATATATATATATATATATATATATATATATATATATCTCCGTGTTTCAGATCAAGTGATCAAGTGATTTCCAAATACATATTAATATGTAAAATTTGGTCTCCAAATACATATTAATATGGAGAACAAGACGAACGGTTCGAATCGACCGTTAGAATTTTGAAAACTTGAATATTAAGCCTTAGCATCGTAGCCCTCTATGATATTCGTAGCATCCAAGCCTTACTCTATATATATATACTAGTATCATACCCGTGCGTTGCAATGGAAACATATTATAAGAAACAAATATATCAATGAAAATAATAATTATCTAAAAATTAAAACACATGTTAATAGAAAATTTGTATGATTCTATATTTTTAATTAACTTTAATTGTGATTTCTGATAACAATTTGATGATGTAATGATTTTTTATGTTTAAGTACCAATGATATCAAATAATAGCTCGATTTGAATCTAATATTAAATATCATACAACAATTCAATATCAACATATAATATGTGATAAGCCGAAATTGTATCTATTGAAACTTAGGGTTTGTTATGTAAATTAAGCCAAGTTTTGATTAAATTAGGTTTAATTAGGTTAAAAATGTCCAAAAGTTCAAGTTACTACCGTAGTTATGCTTGTTCTACAGGTAATCAAGTGTTTGGAGCTTAACAAAGCAAAACGGGTGAGTTAGCATGAAGATTGAAGCAACTGCCAACATCCATTGCAGCCCGTAACCAAACTCATTGCGGCCCGCAATGACTTCTCAGCACAGCATCTTCATTCCAGCACTTTCATTGCGGTCCACAACCACCCCATTACAGTCCGCAGTAAACCAGTTTTATTTATAATATATATATATATATATATAGAGTTAGGCTGGGGTGCTATGAATAGCATAGTGACCTCTCGTGCTACGGCTCAATATTCAAGTTTTCAAAATTCAAACGGTCCATCCGAACCATTCATTGTTTAATCCATATTGAAATGTGCTTGGAGACCAAATTTTACATTTTTTGGAATTTTTTTACTATTTATTAAGCATTTTTGAAACCGTTGTTTTTCAGTGGTGCAGAATTTTAATAAAAACAGCGATTTTGAAACTATCTTAATAAATAGCAAAAAAATTCCAAAAAATGTAAAATTTGGTCTCCAAGAACATTTCAATATGGATTAAACAATGAACGGTTCGGATCGACCGTTTGGATTTTGAAAACTTAAATATTGAGCCGTAGCACGAGAGGTCACTATGCTATCCATAGCACCCCAGCCTAACTCTCTCTCTCTCTCTCTCTCTCTCTCTCTCTCTCTCTATATATATATATATATATATATATATATATATATATTATTTATTGCGGACCGCAATGACTCTCCATTTTTTTTTCCTGCGCAGTCTGTTAACTTCCTCCATGCACTGCAGCCCGTAATTAGGTCGGTTCAGAGCCCGAATTTGCTATTCTTGGTTGGTTATTTCTAGGTTTTTGAGTTAGGTATAAATAGGGACCTGTAGAACAAATAGAGCAAGTTTTTAAAGAGTTAATTTCTGATTTAGAAGAAGGAAGAGCAAGGAAAAGCTAGAAGAGAGAAGAAAAAAGAAGAGATTATCATTGATCAATCGGTTTTATTATTTTCTTTCCTTTGGAACTCTTTTATTCATTTGATTTGATTTGTATCTTAGCCATGTCTGGCTAAGGGCTTTTCTAGGGTTGATTAGGGCTGTACTTGAAACTTTTGTTATGATTTAGTTGGTTTTATTTTATATATGCTTGTTCTTTGTTATTATCTATTCTTTATTTTAATTGATTGTGAGGACTTAATCGAAATTGCATGAAATCCTAGGATTTGGTATTTACAATTGAGAAATTTAATATTAGGTCCAGACCATAAGGAATAGGGTATTTGATAGGCTAAGTACCGAGAGGTGACGCTTGTCTTATACGGGCTTTACCTAATAGTTTAGATAAATTGTGCCAAGTACCGAGAGGTGAAAGACGGTTTTCTAGATCAATTGAGACAGTAAGAACTTAATGACTTTAGATTAAAGTAGCCAAGTACCAAGAGGTGACGTTTATTCTAATTTAAAGATGGTATTAATATAGAGATATCCCTTTGTACCTACAACACCCAACTGTGCCTTCATAATTAAAAGAACAAATTTAATAAACCAATTAGTCATGACATTAGTGGATAGGAACCCTAAGAAATCATAATTTCTCATACTTGTTAAAAATTAGAATTTGCTTTAAAGACTTTAGTTTAATTCATTTTACATCCAAACCACTTGAACAAACACAAAACCTTTGTACTTTCTTTTACTAAATTAAATTGTTAGGTTAGGTTTAATATTCCAACTTGTCCCTGTGGAGATGATCCCTAAGTACTACTCGATAAGGTTGTACACTTGCAACCAGATTGAGTGCAATTTAGGATTTTATTACTTGTGTTGTAATAATTCACATCAATATGATATAAAAAACATAAATAAAAAGTGTTATCGTGTGTATGTATAGGATACACACACACACACACATATTATAAGAAAAATATATATTCACACACATATTCCAATTTATATTCTTCTTTGTTTTCAATTTAGAACACACACGCACGCACACACACACCGATATATTTCATATAGGAAATATATTCTAAATTGCCCACACCAATATATATAAAAACAAAGAAAGAGAAATAAGAAAATAAAAATAAAAAAATTTCCATTGTGATTCGTATAAAAATGAAGAAGTAAGGAAACAATAAATAAGAAAATAGAAGGTGGAGTCTTCTCAATTAAAGAGGAGAAATTTGGAAACAAAAAAAACAGATAAATATATTGCTAAATTTCAGAATTTATTTAATTTTAATTGTAACGTATCGTGTGGCAGCATATGTGGTGGATATGTTTTTAACTAAATTTAGACTTCTATACATAAAGCAGATATATTTAATCAAAATAAGACAAATTATGTAATTGGAGAGCTGAGATCAAATCCAAAGTTTCATCTCTCAATCATAGCTGTTGGCGGATCGGACACCCAACATGCTTAATAATAGAATAGATATATATATATATATATATATAGAGAGAGAGAGAGAGAGAGAGAGAGTGATTTTTATTTTTTAATAGAGAATATAATAATAACTTTATAGAATAATAACTTTATAGAATAAAAAAACTTTATAAATATAAAATAAATTTAATTAAAAGAGATAATAAAGTAGATGATATAAAAGTTTTTAAAATTTAAAAATAAATATAATATTATAAATTAAATAAGAGGTGGATTCAAATGCCTTAATTTTTTGTGTCTCCCTTGCGCCTCTCTTTCTAAGAACTTTAATAACTCAAAATTTAAGACTTAAAATGAAAATAAAATTGTTGGATATGATCTACATTATTTTATCTATGCAAGTATAAAAAAAATAATGACATTTCAACTTTGTTTTGGTTGTTAGCTTGTAAAAACGTACTAATGTGAATAATTTATAAACATTGATTGTCAACTTATTGATTCATATAATGTTCAAATTGAAATTTGATAATTTCTTATAAGCGCATGAGAAAATAATATAGATCACATTTAACGATTTTATTTCGATATTTATGATTTAAATGTTGAGTTATTAATGTTTTGAAAATGAAAGTAGAAATAATGAAGACAAAAAAATGTTTAAAGAAAATAAAGACATAATTGGTGGTTGAGACTTTATTTTATAATACAGTGTGGCAAATGGCGGTTGTACGCAGTGAAACTTAGCAAATAGTTATAAAATGTAAGACATAATTTTGCAAAAGCATTTGAGGGTGAAATAGAATTGGGAACCGCTAAGATAAGTCGAATTTTGTGTTTGGATACAGACCGTCCGATCTGATATGATCTGCTCTGAATATTAAAGGGATCCGTGCATTTAAATTCATACTGAATCAATCAATCCGAATTCTGATCGGACGGTCTGGAGGATTTCAGTGAAGGTAAAAAGAATGGAATGGATGTATGTATTGTTGAATGTTGAATGTTGAGTGTGGAGTGTGGAGTGAAGGCAGGCGGAGGTTTGCTTTGGTTTGGTCTGGGTCAAAGTAATACCGAATTTTTTATTAATAGAAAATAAATTATTAAAATATCGAGATTCAATACCGTTTGCGTTTATTTTTTAAAACTAAGAAGAACGGGGTAAGAGAACCCGTCCCTGCGGACTGACCAACTGAGCCCGTACGGCTTAATTAACAATTAACAACTAAACTAACCAAAAAAAAAAAAAAGCGGGACGGGAAAGTCCAACCCGTCCCAGAGAAATAGAAAACGCCAGGCTACACCGCGCGAAAAAAAAAAAAAAAAAAAACGGGACGTGGAAGTCCAACCCGTCCGACACAAATAGAAAAAGAAGGCTTGAATGACACGTCGCTGTTGTTAACTCACTTAGTCAAATGGTTCCTAAAATCAGTGAGGCAGTTCTTTTTGGAATGCACTTGTCATATTCTGATGTTTTGGTTCGTATATATACTAGCACAGGATTTTGATTAGCAAAAGTAGCATTCTGAAACTAAGAGGTCATTTAAGGGTTTGTGGGGGTATGGTGTACCTGTACTCCTGGTCCTTATATATCCTCTCAAAAAAAAAATCCTTATATAAATGTCTTAAGTTCTTTTTATGCACAGGTATGCAGAGTGCTGAGGGGCTATTACACGTCTATGAGAGATGATGCTACAAAGGCAAACTCAATAGAGTCAGATGAATCGAGGGGATATAAGGAGGCTAGGTTAAGGGTTGAGGATGCTATTGGTTCGTGCCTTCTCCCTTCTTTGCAGTTAATACCTGCTAACCCGGCTATTGGATATGAGATATGGGATGTGCTTTCCCTCCTTCCTTATGAGGTAGTACCATTATCATCACTGCACCACCATCGTCCTCCTACACAGCCGCATAATGAGAAATATCATGCATATCCCCACAAAACTTGGAAAGGTTGCACATAACCCCACAATATATCAAGAATAATCACTTTATTGTTGGGGTAAAAGCAGATTTGGAAATTTCTTGTAAGAAGAAATGAGAGTGCAATGGTTATAGATCTATGGATAACATTTCATCTTAATGAAATGTATATGATATTTCTTGTTTGCGTCTTTTGCTTGAGCATCTTAGGTTTTGTTCTGTTTCTCATTAACCTTTAAAGCCTAATCTTCTGACTTTCTGTATATAGGTGCGGTATCGATTGTATGGCGAGTGGGAAAAGGACGATGAATGGAATCCTCTAGTTCTCTCTGCACGGCAGTTAGCAAAGGTTTTAAGTCTTATTCTAAATGACGTTTTTTGTGAATAAAGTATACTTATGTGTTATCTTATAGTTTACCATTGTGGTGTAACTATATTATCTTGTGGGTGTTAGAAATTATACTTGTATGCACGCAGGACTTCCTTTATACAAGTTTATGTTGACATGTTGAACGTTTGTGTTGTTGTCTGGAAATTTGTTTGATTGGCCTCATGCAATTATGCATAGTCAAAGGTGTCATGTATCAGACATCTCTTCTAAACATAACGAAACATGTCATGACTGGAAGTTTCTGTGATTTGTCTCCCTTATGTAACAGTTGGACACTAGAAGAATACTGAAGAGGCTAGCTAAAGAGAATTTGAAGCAGCTAGGTCGTATGGTTGCTAAGCTTGCTCATGCCAATCCCATGACTGTGCTACGTACCATTGTGCAACAGGTTACACCAATGTTGAAATTTTATATTGATGTCCCTTCTACATCTTTATTAAACTTGCTACCCTCTTTCAAAGGAGTCTTGTTCACATTCTTGTATTTGTTCCTTACCAACTGCAACTAATCCCAACATATGCTCAGTTTGACCTAATTTAATGGTGTTACTGTGCCTTGATTTAACCTGATTTTTTCTCACTTAACTGTGGAAATATGCCTCATTTTGCTGGCTTGATCAGTTTTAACCCAAGTTAACCTGCAGCTCTGTAGAAGCATCTGTTAAAGTTCATTTGTCATCAATATAATCAGAGTTTTATTCAAGCCTTTATGTGAAATTGAGCCACACAGATGATTTAGTCCCTGCCCTGCATATTTTGGAATTTTTAATTTCGTTCTTTTTATAGATTGAAGCGTACAGAGATATGATAATGCCCGTGATAGATGCTTTCAAGTACCTCACTCAGGTATTTAACACAGACCATATTCCTTTAAAGTTCCTTCTTTTATACGGATTCCGAGTACTACTGTACCTTAGAAGTGAATAATGTGATCTGTCTTCCGGGGCTATTAATCTGAGTTGTTCACCTACAAATATTTTGGTCTTTTGGTATTGCTTTGCCTAATCTCAACTTGTTGGCCATTTAGGTGTGCTGCAGCTTACTGCTCTGGCTGGTATACGTAGAACTTGCTATATATATATATATATATATTTTTTTTTTCTGAGTTCCTTTCTTTTAATTTATATTTCAGTTGGAGTATGACATTCTGCAGTATGTGGTGATAGAGGTTGGCTCAAGGAGGGCGTGATAAGTTAAAAGAAGATGGTCTCAATTTCTCGGATTGGCTTCAATCTCTTGTTTCTTTCTGGGGTTGGACTTCCCCGTAACGGTGCTTGCTGTTTTCTATTTGTGTCGGACGGGTTGGACTTCCACGTCCCGGTTTTTTTTTTTTTTTTTTTTCCGCGCGGTGTAGCTTGGTGTTTTCTATTTCTCTGGGACGGGTTGGACTTCCCCGTCCCGCTTTTTTTCTTTTTCGGTTAGTTTAGTTGTTAATTATTAATTAAGCCGGACGGGCTCAGTTGGTTCGTCCGCAGGGACGGGTTCTCTTATCCCGTTCTTCTTAGTTTTCAAAAATAAACGCAAACGGTATTGAATCTCGATATTTTAATAATTTATTTTCTATTAATAAAAAATTCGGCAAAGTAATAACTGAAAGGACTCGAATTTCAATAAAAAAAACAAACAAACAAACAATGAGTCTCTCTCTCTCTCTCCCCGCTACTGCACTGCAATTCACCACCTTTATTTATTTAAATTCACCACATTAAATTAAAAATAGTACTTTTTTTAATTTGGTAAAATTATTTTTTTCTAACTTTAACATTTAACCAGAATTTCTACGGGAAGGGATGGGGTGGGATGTTCATTGAATTGAATTCTAGAAAGAAAAAAAGAAGAAGCAAAACGGCTTCCGAGTTCCGACCTAGTCTTGAAAGGAAATTGGAAATTAAAACTAAGAGAAGAGACTCTCTCTCTCTCTCTCTCTCTCTCTCATGTGAGGGTTTAGGGTTGAAGTTGAAGCTCTTGAAATAAAGAAAAAAAGTAAAATGGAGGATGGTAAGAAAGAGGCGACCATGAGCAAGAGCAAGAGCATAGCTGAGAGGAGAGCCGCGTGGCGCGGCCTGGAGCGTCCCAGGGTTACTACTACTGCTCGATTCCGTACCAATGGTAATGGTTTATCTTCTCCGCCAACCGCCATGAGGTCGCCCTGTCTCGTTATACCTCCTGGCCTCAGCCCAGCTGCTCTTCTCGATTCTCCTGTTCTTCTTCTTCAGGTACTTTACTTTGCAGTGGATGAAAAATCAAATTGGTAAAGTGTGGATCTGATCTGGAAGATAGATAAAAAAAATAAGAAAAAATAAAAATAAAAATAAAAAATCAAACTCAGGAGGCTATTCCTAATGGCTTCCTTCCGTTCTTTTTCAGGTGCCATTAGATAGCCCAGCTGATCATGCCGTATCTTTAATTGGATCATGTAGCCATCAATATCTTCCAGAGGCAAGTAGCAATTTAGATTCAGTACAACCTGAACCTGAACCTAGTTTAGAGAAGGTACACGAAGAATCGTGTGACAAACCATCTGAAAAAGAAAAAGAAAAACACCAATCAACTTCAACTTTAACTTCAACAAACAACTCACTGGAGGATGGCTACAACTGGAGAAAATATGGCCAGAAACATGTCAAGGGCTGTGAGTTTCCAAGAAATTACTATAAATGCACCTATCCAAATTGCAATGTCAAGAAGATGGTTGAGCAATCAGCCCACGGTCAAATTACTGACCTTGTTTACAAAGGAAATCATGATCATCCATTGCCACAACCTGGGGCTTCAAAAACTTGTAACCAAAAAGCCTATATCGGGAAAAGACGTGGAGATTCAACAATTAACTATTTTGAGGTTACTTCTTCAGCATCTGTTATTACTGAAATTTCTGATCATAAGTCTGTCACTGTCACTGGAAAAGAGTCAAGTACCCTTGGACTTGGAGACAGTGTCTCCTGTGGTAATCTTGATGATGTACTAATGCAAAGAAACCTTATGTGTGATAATGATAATGATAAAGATGAAGATGGTCAGAGAGAATTGAAAAGAAGGTAAAGAAATGTATTGTATTCATACTTTCATTATAAAGAAGACAATTACTTATATCCTATATTGATTAAGATGCCTCGTAAAATTCTCCTTTAAGCAGTAATTCACTATAATGTCAGTATTAATGGTCATTTACAGGAAAAATGACGACTATCTCATAGATGCTCTACCAGCCTCTCATGCAGCTCGAGAACCGAGAGTTGTCGTTCAAACAATCAGTGAAATTGACCTCTTAGATGATGGGTATAGATGGCGTAAATATGGCCAGAAAATAGTCAAGGGAAATCCAAATCCAAGGTAAATTGATCCAACGATTGCAACTTCGGCCAGGCAATCTTATTATTAAAAATAATGCATATCAGACTGTAAGAGTATATTTCTTAGGATTTTAACAGGTTGGATTTAACCTCAACCCCATCCGACTGAATAAATTATGCACAGAGGTGGCAACAGGTAGGTTAGGTCAGGTTCTGGTGAGGGCTATTCTTATTTGGGTTGATTTTGGGCCTCGGACATTTGGGTCATGGCCATTCTAGGGTCACGATATTTTGTATCAAGGTTGTCCTTCCAGGTTTTGGTCAATAAGGTCACAAAAAAGGAATGTGACCACACCTGATTTTAGATATATAATATTTATTTGATGTGGGCCTCCGGTTGAGTACTGGCCATTTTAGCTTATCGTCCCAATAAAATTGATTTGAAGCTTGTTGTCAAGCCTTCGTAGGTTGGATCATATTGTAGTTTCTGGGTAGTATGGCAGGTTTTTAGTCAGGTTTCAATTGTGGTGTGTTGAGGTTTTGGCTCCACCATGTTTGTGGTTCTTTGGGTTTGGGTTCAGATTAGCATAGTTCTGGGTCTAGTGACTATAGTTGTTATAGGTCTGTCTAAATGCTAGTTTGATTGGGTTTGGGTTGGTAGGGTTACTAATTCAGTCAGGTGAAAATTTGCCTGCTCTACTTAGGTTTGTCCGATTTGGATTCTTGCTGTAGAAAGGACCAATGTCCTTGGTATTTGTTCTCTTTTTTTCATTCATTGTCATGCTTATTTAAGAATTTTGGAAATATAACATATTTTACATGTGTTTTTAACTTTTTATGTTGTTATGTTATCGATTTCTTATTTTGTATCATTTTTTACTCATAATAAGTTGTAAATAGCCAGAGCATGTTTTTGGTACATACTGGTCATTAACATACCGGTGCAAAATATATGAAGTGAACCTGTATTTTCTCAATGCGACCTCTTACAATTAAATTACAATATTTGATAGTTTCAGTCTAACATACTAGGCACACAATTGTTGTTGTATTGATGTGACAGGAGTTATTATAAGTGCACTAGCCCTGGCTGTCCTGTCAGAAAGCACGTTGAACGGGCCCCACATGATCTCAAATCCGTAATTACAACATACGAAGGAAAGCACAACCATGAAGTGCCTGTTTCAAATATCAACAATAGCTCTAATTTCGAAGGACCAGGGGACTGTGACCCACATGCTAACACATCAAGTACACAGATGACAATGCAACCACAAAGTGTGACCAACTTGCTCGAACCCATACAAGACAGCTTCAGCCATGCAATTGGAGGGGCTTGCATGGGTACATCAAACTTAAATAGACTTCAAAATATGCCGTTTGAATCTTATTTAGAATTACTAAGGCAATTGAATCCAGATGGTTTAGCAAAGTACACAGGGAACTGACCTGACAGGTTCTAGGTATTGGTATTCATCCTTGATGAGAGAACGTTTTTCATTTCTCCTTTAGTATTTGTCTGGAGAATCCTTGATTAAATATATATGTTTTTTTTTTTTTTTTTATAATGTAAAAAAGGGATAAGGTTCTCCATAGTTTCATTATAGTGTACATTGATCTTTGTCAAGTTGGGTAATTTCAGCTTTAGATTGGTTGCTACCAAACATATAGTTTAATTTATTTATTTTCCCTTCTGCAAAAGTAGTTTGTTTTCATTTAAATTTAGTTTTACTGAGAGCATCTATTTTGCAATGGAACGGTTCAGGCCAGGTTGATTTTGGATATTGTTTGAGTCGGGTAGGGTTTCAAATCGTCCAGTTTTGGATCATGTTTAATTTCAGGCAGGTTGGGTTGGGTTCATGTCAGTTTGATTAAAATGTGTGTTGTGACTCGCTGCTCGTGACTGAAATGCGGCCAGCAAAAAAGACGCTAGGCTTCATTGCTGCGAGAAGTGCTAATTGCTTCTTGTTTGATATAGCTGTCTTTTGTAGCCGAGCTCAGGCATTGAACTTGTTGATTTGTTGTAAAATTGATATGCATGATTGATGAGCAGACTTAAACATGAAATGCTCTCTTTACCCTTGTTATTTCCTTCTGTGAGGTTATTTTACTTGGATCATTAACACTAACAAGGAAAAAAGCTTAACGTACGCAATGATCATACCCAAACCCAAGGCCGAAAGATGTAACTCATTTGTTAATTCTCAAGAATTATTCATTTGAAATTAATTTGTTTTTTTGGGTATCAGTATCCAAAGAGGTAAATTCAAAAAGTACCAATTTCCAATTTAGCAGTAAAAGTACCTTTGTTTGACGGGGTTATGCTTAACAAAAAGCACCAAGATATAAAATAGACAGTAAAAGGACTATAAAACAAGCTCATTCGAGAACCACTAGCACTAGGTCTTGACAGAAGAGCGACAAAGGACTACTATAAAATCATGCGAAGAATTGTTTAGTCATAAACAAAACACAGCCTCCCATCTAGGAGATCCGCCTCAAAACCACTCTGGTTGAAAAAGTGGGCCTAATAAGCCCTTCCTGTACTGGCAAAAAGAAATAAAATTTTTAGTCTTCATTCCCTGTTTAAAATTATTAATAAATGGGGAATTTGGGATCGATCTCCTGCGCCCAAGACTCCAATCCCCCGATTATATCCTTGGCTGAGAAGAAACCCTTTTGGTGCAGAAGCTGCACTGCTGTCTGTGAGGTGTTTCCTCTTCGGCAAATCACGTACAAAGAAGAGTCACTCAACATCGAGCCAAGTTTTGGTAGCTCCTTTTCCAAATCAGAAAGGGGGATGTTCACCGAATTAGGCAGGGAAGTTATCTTGAATTGGTGCACGGGCCTCACATCCAGTAGCATGTGCTGCTCGCTCTTGTCAAGCACTTCTTTGTATTCTTTAATTGTGATTCGAGCACTTTCAGGAAGTAAACTTAACTTGGGACGAGTCTGCAAAAAAAAAAAAAAAAAAAAGTAGATTTGGTCATAGGATTAGGAATATGGTTAGTTTGGAAACTTTTCAGTAAACTAAGGCTTTAAGATAGGTCAAATAATTTTTCATATATAAACTCTTTTAATTCCAAATTTAGTAATGCAAAGATGAACAAAGACACTTCACCCAGCTTAACTAGAACTTTTCTTTTTCAGAAGTTATTAAGGAGATATTATACTTGAGTCTTTAAAATATAGCATTTACGGATCAAATAGGCCAAGGGGATTACCCGATCTGACATTGGAGACTGAGTGAAGTTCTCATAATCAAATCTTTCAAACTCCTCTTTGGTGAAAGATGAATTTTCCCCACATATAGTGCATGCAGATGACCTTCCCCGAAGTTTTACCTGTAGGTGACAACAAGCAAATGCTCTGAAGCCTCAACTATAAGTGCATAAAGTGCAACTATGATAGATTTATACAATTTGGTGCTGTTACTTAACCAAGGATTACATAATTGAATGGGTTCAGTTCTGGTAATTGAAAAAATTGTGTTTTGAGTGATCAAAACTTGAATTTAAATGTAGATGGGCCTAAGCCTCAGCAGCCTCAAATATGGAAAGATAATAGCAGTTGTCATCTGGCACGAAACTGGTATAAATACTATTCCACACAATCAGAATATTCTGAACAATGGCCTCAATACAAATCCAATATGGTAATTTCTTGATTACGATGGGCAGCCTTCAAACATACCAAATCAAGCACATATGTCAAATGAATGAAGTAATAAAAAAATTGCTACAAATATGTTAAGATGGCAATAAGTCAAATGTAGAAACTGAAAAGTAATTAACAGTGAAATGACATACAATCCTGATACGGGCAGAAAGAGCATCAAAGAGAAGCATTCTCCCAGAAAGGGGTTCACCGACATCAGCAGCTATTTTTATTGCCTCTAGAGCTTGCATGCAACCTATCACTCCAGGTACTGTACCATAAAAAATGTGTCGTACTATGATTGAGCAACTAATAATAGTATAAAAGACCAACAAATCTTCGTAAGAACATCGATTAGCAGTAGCATTATTTTAATTGATTTAGAAATTGCAATATCAGGTATCTGGTGTGTATAAACAGGACATATGTTTTCTATAAGGGAGTTTCGGGTTCCTTTTCTGCTCTTACCAGTTTGCAGCTCTAGTTTGTTTTGCTTTTGTGGTTCTGTGTATCTTGAGGGGGTGTAACAAACCATGTTCGATTAATTGGAAACATGGGGGTATGACTGTACCACTTTTGCTCAGGAAAAAAGAATTGTAACTGTTTTTAGTGTTAGGTTTTACCAAGCCCCAAACACAATGTGAGGACAGAAACTGGTAAAAACTTGTTATAATTTTCATTCGTCATTTTTTCTTCCCTTTTGCTACAGCAATCCTATTAGGTCTGAAACCACATCCCTATTTATAGTGTTCGACTTGCTTGTACTTGAATATGATTCTCTTTACTTTTAATGTGAAAGGAACCAGTTCTACTTCAAAGACAAGAAAAAAAAAAATCCTTTTTATGGCCTTTGTAGAAGACTCAGTTAAACAAAGCATTAGTGGCATACCAACACCAAGGACTCCACTATCAGAGCACCTCTGACAAGCAGCAGATGGTGGTGGGGTCGGGAAAAGACACCTGTAGCACGGGCTTCCCTTGTGATTATAAACTGTCAACTGCATATCCATGTCATATCATTTAAACACCAAGTTAAAGAATAAAGAATATAAATATGTTTAAGTGGCATTAATATATTTATTAACAAAAGACAAAAGCGCCCACCTGTCCTTCCAAGCCTAGAGCAGCACCAGACACAAGAGGCTGAAAAGAAAAGTAAGGATGTTAATTCTTTTGAAGTGCAGTGATTACGATCATAAATTCTAATAAATGGACATGAAAGAACAAAAAAAGAAAGAAAAAGGCATGCTGAAAAAATGATCATAAATTCATTTGCAACCTCAAAACACTAGTACCTTTTGAAGCACAACACAACAGTCACTTATCATGTATCGGCTTGGGAGATTGTCAGTTGCATCAACAACAACATCATATCTTTGATCATTCTACTTAGTCTTGGAAAAATGTACAAGCATGTTCCTCTATAGAAAGAAAGCAAACTAAAACTTTGAAAGGATACTGATTCACAATTTTGAAAGCATTTGATGGATGCAACAACTCCTGGTGCTCTACTACCTTGACAGAAGAGTTAATCCTGTGTAAGAGAGTCAAAATGTCAATGTACTACAAATCAATTTACTAAATCAAAAATAGAAACCAAGAGGAATAGGGTAAGTACATACGCACGACAAGCAGCAGCAGCCGACTGAACTTTTGGTTTGCCAACGTATGCTTCGGTATGGATAATCTAAAAAAAAAGATTCATGAAACTAAAATTTTAATTAAAAACAACACAGTTTGGATATATGTTTAGTTAACAAAACAAAAGGAGTGAAGCAGAATGTTTAGCTAAGCTTATTAATGACCGATATCTAGTGGCCAAAAAATTAAACAGTATATAAACAGATTAAAAGTTGACATACTGCTAAATTTTTAGGTTTGGTTAACTAATGATTCATGACCACAGATCCAAAGTATTGCAGGCAAGTACAAATATGTAAATCAATAGAAAACTTGGTACTTTTGAACTCCACGTTAGTTCTATAAGTAGAAAAGTTGATTGAAGGGGGTTTACATATGCTGAAAAGTTTATCATTACAACAGATATTTCTAAAAAATCCCAGCTATTTTCTGCCTTTGGATAAACAATAATTATTCTGTCTATCTCTGTAGGGTTCCAGAACAGCAGAAAACTGGGAGCAACCAGATGTAGCATTGCGAAGAAAGAAGTTGACTAAGAAAAATTATTAACATGACATTCAAAAAGGCAAACCTGACGATGTAGGTTATTGAGCTCAACAGTATCACCATCAACAATACCTATGCAACCTATAAAAAAGAAAAGAAACACAAAATTAGATATAATAAAAATGATCTACATGTTCATTGGTTGCAATTAATGCTGTACCTATCATGAACTCTGAAGATGAAGAAGACATCAACAAGGGAATAATTATAATATTGACAAAATAAAGACAAAGGAGACTTGTGTATTATTTTAGCTACAAGAAAAGATGTATACAGAACAAAGGAGGGGTAGTTTCATTAATATCACAAAGAACACCAAAAACAACATGCATGTGCATGTGCATGCAAAACAACCAATATTGTTTATTTATGCCTCTTTAAATATGGAGGGGAGGGGAGGGGAGCAGAAAGAATTTGTCTGTCTGCTCTCTTACGATGTTTTCCCTGTGTAGTAGTATTAATAGAGTTTACAGCTTCAAGTGGGAGATCAAATATAATAGCAAAGGAAAGGAAAGGAAAGGAAAAAATCGAAAATCGTACCAACCCCACATGACGCAAGATACATGGCAACAGGAGATCCAAGGCCACCTGCTCCAATTACCAAGACCCTCGATTGAGAGAGCTTGCATTGTCCTATTAGATTATATTAGTAGATATATAATTAGGGAAAGGAAAAGGGAAAGGGAAAGGGAAAGGGAAAGTGAAAGGAAAGGAAAGGAAAGGAAAGGACAGGACGATAAGAAGTAACCTAATTACCTTGTACTCCAAAATCGGGGAGGAGGAGTTGGCGGCTATATCGGTAAATCATCTGAGCGCTCAATGCGGCATTAGGTGAGAAACCATTATTCGCACAAAATGGAGTGATAGTAGAAGAGGTGGTCCTGGTACTGGTACTGGTACTGGTACTGGTAGTGTGAAGCTGTGACTGAAGGGCACTGATTCGGTTCTCCAACTGCTCCTTGTCCAATTTTAACCTCTCTATCTCTCCACGGATCCAATCCGGTGAGGCACTGTCCGCCATCTGATAGTCTGATTATCTCTGAAAAATGAAAACACCATAATATCCAATATACCCATAAAAACTTAAAATTCTTTTTCTACCCCCTTTGATTCATTTATCCTATGATTTAATCATTTTAGAAATAAAATTGACAAATTTACCCTCCTAAAATTGACCAATTTCGAAAACCAGTAAAATATGCATGCAGCTGAATACAATTACGGGACGTCTACAGTAGTGACCTGAAAAATGTTACGTTGTATGGTACTGAGACAAAGAAAGAGCGTACAATATAGAGGAACTGGTACAAAAATTCGAATTCGAAGAGTAGGTGCAAAAAACAATACCTGATAGGTAAAGCTCCGATTAAGGTTTCCTAGTTGAACATCTAGCTCGCCATCCTCTTCAATCAAAGAGAATCTCTTCTTCTTCTTCGGTTTTGGTTTTGGTTTTGGTAGGTAGGGTTTTGCAGCAGCGGGAGGAGAAGAAAGACGAAGGGAATATGTATTTTTAAACAAAGGACTATTATACCCTTTGTAGCATGGAGTCAAACACAAACAGAGAGAGAGAGAGAGAGGTCAGTTCAATTGATGATTTAATCTGCACCATTCGAAATTTAAAATGAACGAACGATCACAATTTAATTTAATTTAATTTAATTTAATTTAATTTAATTTAATTTAATTTAATTTAGTTTTGCTGTCGACTACTACCCCTAGATTAGATCTGATCAGAAATTCAGAATCCGCACGCACGCACGCATATTAAAGAGCCCGCCTCGCCTCGCCTCGCCTCGCCTTAATTTATAGAGATGTACATCCATATAAAAGAGCCCCGCCTGGAAATATATCGTGTTACCAAACTGTGTTGTGCCAAAAGATGTACATGTTCTGTTTATCTCGAGGAGGCAACACGTACGAACAGGTAATTAACACTACTGATACTGATTGCAAAATTAAATAAAAATAGTAATCTCGATCGATCGAGGAGGCTGGATTGTCGTATCATGCTCAAATTAAGATATATAGTGAATTTATAGAGAGAGAGATATAGATAACTTTTCTTTAATTATTTATTTTCAGAAATTCCACTTGATGTTTCTTATTACAATCTAGATTAATTAGATATTAATTATTGTCGATCGATCATAGCGAATCTGCACCATCAATCCAGCGTTGGTACGCTTCTAATGTTTCACGAGGCATAGACTCAAAAGGTGTATGACCACCTCCCTATAAATTAAATTAAATTAAATACGAACAATTAATTTAATTAATATTTTATTTAGGCAAAATTAAAACCTATTTATATTTTAATTAAAATTATAAAAGAATTATTCGATCTAGCTAGCTAGCTAGCTATAGCTTACCCGTAATGTAGCAAATAGAAGATTGTTTGTGAACCGTACAGCATATCTAAATTAATTTGAGATAGGATATATAGGAATTAATTAATTAGGAAAAGAATTAAGAAATTAATATATATATATATATATATAGAAGGGCATATATATATATATATATATATATATATATGCATGCAGTAGTAGTAGCCATAAGCTAGCCATGCACGTACGTACCCAGCTATTTGATCTCCCACAAACCATGGATGCCATTTCTCAATTTGACTGTAATTCAATGATTTGATCCAGTCAAGCGTCGCTATATATGGCATCCTCATGTCATGATCTCCGCTGCATATATGCATTATATTATATTTAGAAGATATCTTAATTAATTATTCTAATTACTTATAATTACTTACTTACTTACTTGTAAAAGAAGGTTCTGTATCCTTTTGATGTGAGGTTGAGATGGTAAGGAGTTAAATTCAAAATGTTTCTCCTGTATTTTATTCTCTTCGAGCATCGCTCAAATGTTCCACTTATTTCTGCCTACAAAAACAATTAAAATTCATTCTATTCAAATTCTTCTCAATTAATTTACAGCTAATTAAAACTATAATATATTACGTACCGGCATTGCATGTAACAATTCCCGTGCTGTTCTACTATCAAAGAGCCTACGTGGATTTACTTCATAGTCCTGAATGAAGGCATTAAATTAATACAAATTAATTAAATCAGCATTAATTTAATTAATTGTAAGCCCATGCATGACAGTACAACTGGGAAAGAAAGAAATTGCATGGTAATTAACTTACATGACAGTACATGTCGTCGTACTCTGATTCTATTTCTGATTCTCCATGAAGCTGGCTCTCAATACTATCTTCCATTGTAAGCCCCATTTTAAAGTGACATGGCAAACAAAGTACATGATATTCGTAAATTCCTTTAATCAACTGCATTTATTTACACAGTTCACATTAATTAAGATCAGTTATATTATATATATATACGAGATCAGTTAACTACGTACTTACCCCGCGAAAAATTTCCATATTCCTTTTGCAATCCGGGTCTTCATTGTTCCAATATAAGCCGCCGCATGATGTAGCCAAATCCTACATATAATTAACGTTCAGTTCCTCCTGTTCAAGGCAATGGCATCCGATTCCCATCCAATATATTATATACTATATATACTTTATTAAATTAAAAAAGTCTGGGAGTACGTACATTGTACTGTTCATCTGATATGAATCCCATTCTGTATGCAAATGGCACAACATAATTGTTCTCAAAATGGATATCGATTGCTCCATTGCCTAGAGAGTACCCCTGATCAGAAAATCAAAATCACAGTTTTCTTTTTACTCTTTCATTAGTACGTTTAAGAAATATACATATCTTAATTATTAAGAAGATTAATCATATGGGGCCTATTATATATATATGACCTAGCTACTTCTCACCTCTGAACCAACCATGCAAACACTAATTTCAGCGAACATGAACGTTTTTGCTGTGATATTACAATGAAAATATGATAGGGTGACTTAATTTGATTAAGTGAAATGATTTAATTAGTACCTTTAAGTTTATGTAAGCTCCATAGTTTCCTTCATTCCCTGAACAATAAAATTTAGAAAAATCTTTCACCCATGCAAGAAAATTACAAGTTTGAAAAGAAGTAATTGGAAAGTAAAATCATACGTATGTACAGTACTAGTATATATATAGCATACCATTGACTATCTCTTGTGCGAGTAGTGGTACATACACTCCACTATAAGAACTTCCAGCTATGTAGAAAGGGTTTGAAATGAACTCTGAATACTCGGAGAACCACTAAGAAATTGAAAAATTGTAACTTGAATATTGTCAAACGTGCAACCCAGTATGAAATTATTTCAATTACAGATTGAATAGATATATAAAGTTATTTTAATTTGTTTGAGATAAGATATATATTGTAGGTAACATGAGTTGAAATTTGAAACCTTGTTTAGAAAAGCATACAAATCTGCAACCGTAATAGAATCGTCTGACACATAATCATCCTCATTGTCAGCATAGGAATAGCCTGCTCCCACTGGAGAATCCACAAAAAGTAAACTAGAAACCTGACTCCATGAGTATGGATGTCGCTTAAGCCTTATCGGATCCTTCACCCGAAAAACAGTTTCATCTATCTTGAATGGACCTAAACAGTTTCATCTATTAATTAATTATACGCATATTATATTAATTGACAAATTTAAAATGAATAATTAATTAAGTAGTAGACTAGCTAGCTAACCAATATTGTGAATTATTGCAGCATATGCACTGCATCCAGGGCCTCCATTTATGAAAAAAGTAAGAGGATCTTTGATAGGGTTTCTCTCTGAAGCCACAAAATGGTAATGAAGGTGCCGCTTATTCAATTCACTACCTACTGTTATGTACCTGCATATATAATTCAAATAATATTTATTATTATTATTATTTTTTATTTTTTTATTCACAGGAAACAAATCAAACAATAAAGGAATGAATTATTGAGCGGGCCAATGGACATATAAATTAAAACTAGAGGCCTTTTAATAAGGAAGGCCTCTGGGCCGAATGTCGTAACCATAGCAGCAAGCATAACCCTAACCCTAATCCAAACTCGGATCTGGACCGTCGGATCAGAATCCCGATCAATCTGAATTCAAGTCCGCCATGGACCCATCACAAAGTATGACCTGGTGGTTGGTTTTGAAGGATTTTTAATGGAGGAGGAATAAAGCAATAACATTTTTCTACTTAATTTGTTGCGCTATCTTATCTATCATACATTCATACTTGACCCTACTACTACTACTATACTACTACTAGGCAGTAGGCTCCATCACAATTCAACCTCTTTTCTCTAAAAAAAAAGACAGAGAAAGAGATCAATTGATTATTCTCGAACAATTTCATACTATCTATATATTTTATTTGCAAATTAAATATTGAATGTTAGCCTACGTACCCGGCGTAATGTTTGGAAAGAAGGTGGCCATGAAAACCAGGAAATTGCTTCACTTGTGCCTCAACTGGCGCCCCATTGACATTGATCTCCGCATGCATTACCATTACCATTACCTTTACCATTACCAATATAATTATGCTCAACACCATTTTCCTTTCTTATTTTTGTCTCTTTTTCAAAATTGAAATATCAGGAGAATATACAGCCCATGCTTTTCTTTTTATTGACTCCCAAAATTTATTACAGTTATTTGGTTTCCTAAAAAGTACCGAAATCCCCCCCCCCCCCCCCCCCCCCCCCCCCCCCCCCCCGGGCAATGAATAGCTATTTCTTTTATTTTAATATTAAAGTTAGAACATACAACTCGTGCTCAAAAGCTGAGTCACATGACATGCATTGTTAATTTCTTATTTGGTAATAAAAAAAAGTGACATTATTTTTTGTATTGTTAATTTGTTATACTTGCATCAAATAAAAATTGCAATGTAGTATTTGAATTTGGTATAAGCTTATGGTGATGTGTCAAGTACAGTGGCCGTATCAAACAATTTGGACTTTCAAAATAAAAATACGATGTGGAGTACAAACATGTTTTACTCTATGGCTCACCGTAGCTCATCTCTATCTCTCTCTCTCTCTGTATGTGTGTGTAGAGGTGGGCTACGGTGAGTTGCGAAGTAAAACTCGTTTTTACTTCATGCCATATTTTTATTTTGAAAGTCCAAACGACTGATTTGAACCGTTAGATGTTTAATCCATATTGAAATGTGCTTGGAGACTAAATTTTACATTTTTTGAAATTTTTTTACTATTTATTAAGTATTTTTAAAAATTACTATTTTGCTACGAACGATAAAAAACAATAAAATTGTCTATACCATCAAATCAGTGACTTTCAAAATTGCTTAATAAATAGTAAAAAAAAATTCCAAAAAATGTAAAATTTGGTTTCCAAGCACATTTCAATATGGAGAACAAGATGAATGGTTCAAATCAACGTTTTGAACTTTAAAATCACAAAATATGAGCGTGAAGTAAAATAGTCGCTTTACTTCACAACTCACCGTAGCCCATCTCTCTCTCTCTCTCTTTATATATATATATATATATATATATATTGATGCGCGCAAAAGCGTATGCACAAAGTTTCAGTACAATAAGATGTACCTTTTTAACCTTTAACACGCGTTTGAGTTAAATTGCAAGTGCACAATTCTATCAAAGTAGTATTTGAGATATCGATCCACAGGGAGTAGGATATAAACTTAGTTCAAACTTTAGTAATAAATTTCAGAAAATAAAATAAAGTAAAGTGCAATAAAAGTAAATTGGGGGGTTTGTTCTAACAATTCATAAGGTTGGGTTCAATACCCAAAAGAAAGGAGTTTGAAACAATAATTATAAATAAAAGTAAAAGAAATGAAATGATTTGCTTTCAAGATTTAGAGATCTAGGGGTCTTTGGTCTACAATTCCTTGCTAACTCTATTAATTCGGTATTTGTTTGAATTCATGTATGATTTGACGAGGTTTCTAACCTAATATGTTATTAAGGGTTACTTTCGTAAATTAATAACGTGCCTAGGTAACTCGAACTTCTCAATGAAGTTCCCCACCCTAGCTACCTAGACCTATAAGCTCTTGTTAGTCTCTCATCTCCTCAAATATTGGTATTTCGCAATTAAGTCCATCATACCAATACCCGATTTGAATTGAGATGTCCTAATTAGGGTTTGACTTCACGATTAGGTTCTTCACCAAATTCCTAACTTTAATTTATATAGTTCCGGCTTAGATTAAATTGGTTACAATCTTAACCTAAACCTAAGGTATTTGCATTCATAGTTTGGTACTATCCTATTGATCACAGTCAATTTTGGTTCTTTCGAATCCAAAACGGGATACTACAATTCAAGTACTAACTATGTAATTAACACAAATTATTAAATCACAGAAATTAACAATCAAATCCCATAAAACAATCCTAATAAAAACAAATAACCGAATAAAATAGAATTAAACAAGTTCATGCACTGACCTAAACCCCTAGAGAGAGAACTACTCCCTCATGGAAAGATCCATTACAAAAATTGGCAAAAGTAAGAAGAAATGAAATAAAGAAATGATTACACCCTTTATTTGATCAAAACCCTCAATCTTGCTGAATCTTGCTCAGGAAACCCTTCTTCTCCTTGCTTGAAAGCTTTCCTTACTTCAGAATTTATCGCTAAGTATTGTGTGGAGAGAGAATGAGATTGTGGATCCTTGAATGGAGAGTGAACCCCCTCTTTTATAGCCAAGGATCATGTCCAATTCAGAGCCTAGAAAGTGGAGTTAGTGGGCGTTATATTTGGATTGTTTCTCATGATTCCCTGTCCACATTTAACTGCAATACACGTCCATGATGTGTCCAAAATAGAAAAACTGTCAAAAACGTGCAATTTTGGCTTTCTGCAGGTCCAGTGCGGGTTGTTTGATCGTACTGAGAAAAATTTTAGTTTTTAGTTTCTCATGTTGTAGATCTTCTCCATAGCTTTCCAAAAAGTGGTCATAAGCCTTAATCGGAGTTATGAGTCAAAAGTTATAACCGTTTTAAGTTCAAACTCTATTTTTGGCTGACTGCTACAGTGCGTCCGCACTGCAATCCGCATTGCTACAGTACCATCCGTACTGCATCCTCACAATCCGCACTGCTACAGTACCATCCACGCCGGGATCCGCACTAGGCTCGGACTTTTCCTGTGCGACCAGAGTGCGGCTGCATCGAGATCCGTGCATCCGCACGGATTTTGATGTATAGCTTATTATACATTTTTAAAATTGGCACGCGTCCAGAAATCCATCTAAGTACTTATTTTGGCCATATTCCAAACCGTGTGTTCGCAGTGGGCATTTTTTTCGGTTTTTCTTCATTTTTCTTCATTTCCTGTAAGTTAAAACCAAGCAAACGCAATAACTTGATCCTAGGTGTAATCTATCCACTTTATATTCAAAATACAAGATATTTGGTGTTATTTCGTGATAAAAATCAGATCGAATATATATATAATTTAGGCCTATCATATATATATATATATATAGGTTTTGGCTAATATGCTATGGGTAGCTAAGAGGCCTCCGTGCTACGGCTCGGATTTCGAGTTTTCAAAATCCTAACGGTCGATCCGAACCGTTCATCTTGTTCTCCATATTAATATGTGTTTGGAGACCAAATTTTATATTTTTCTGAATTTTTTTACTATTTATTAAGCCACTTTGAAAATCGCTAATCCAACGGTAGTTTCTGATTTTACTGTTGGGTTAAGCCACCGTTGGATCAGGGGTTTTCAAAGTGGCTTAATAAATAGTAAAAAAATTCAGAAAAATGTAAAATTTGGTCTCCAAGCACATATTAATATGGAGAACAAGATGAACGGTTCGGATCGACCGTTACGATTTTGAAAACTCGAAATCCGATCCGTAGCATGGAGGCCTCTTAGCTACCCATAGCACCGTAGCCACATCCTCTCTCTCTCTCTCTCTCTCTCTCTCTATATATATATATATATATATATATATATATATATATATATATTATAAAAAGAATGAGTTTATAAAAAAAAATCAAACGACGTTTATAAATAAAATAATACCTACCAAAAACTTAAACTGTATTTTTGAGGCACTAAACAATGGTTTTTGAAATTCTCATGCTTTGAATACCCACAGGTGGCCCCCTAGGTGATATTTAGAACCTTCTCGTCCCCCCCTTTCTGAAAAGTGGTCATATGTCCAAATCTGACTTTCCTAGCCAGAGTTATGGATGTTTAAAGTTTTTTCGAAAGTTGAACTTTAAAAATTCATAACCAACTGTAGAAAAATTCAAATAAATTGAAATTTGTGTCAATTTTGTGTATTTTTGAATGCTCTACATGTTGGTGTTAGTGTATTAATTTAACCTGAGGCAGGCATCCCGTGCCCGAGCCCGGGTATAGGACGGGTAAACAGGTAACCAGGTAAGGGCATTAAACGGTCTGAACCCGGTTTTTTGGTAAAATACCCGAGTGTACCCGGACCGCTGTCAACCCGTGCTCGCCCCAATTGAACCGAGAACCCGTGCCCATTTTACCCGTGCCCGTGCCCGTACCCGTGTACCCTACCCATTTAAATTTGAATTTCAAAATTTTTGAAATTCCCCCTCATTCATGTCAAATCTGAACCGATCAAATTGAACCCGGACCGACCGGACCCACCCGTGCCCAAACTCGAACCGATCAAATTTGACTATTTTTTTTCTTTTAAAATTTAAATTTCATCTCCCCCCGATCAAATCTCTTTGAATACATGATGAATCATATATTAATGCATTATTTGACACATAATTGAATCAAAATTTACCTTAATCATTATGTTTTGTTGCATTTTATTTATCATTTCATTTAATTTTAGTTAATATTAGTCAAGACAAAAGAAACTGCGCAAGTTGTTAATTATTGCAAAATTGGAGCATGAAACCGTACAATTTGCATGTGCACAAAAGATCCAAACTGAATGGAGAAACAAATGGAGGAAACAATCTTTTCTACCGAAATTAAATCCTTTTATTTGGCTGATTTCACTTGGCGCATATTTGGTTTCCAAATATTAATTGAGGTGCATGGCTGGCTGATGGAGCTGATTTGATTTATTACCGAAATGGGATTAGAGTTAAGGCACCTGATATATTAGCCCCTGGACAAAAAGGAGAGTTTTATTCTGACTTTAGCATTTTTTTTTATTTTTTTTGTTATTTTGTGTTTTTGGGGGATTCGGCGAGAAGTAAAAGATTGAAGAGAAGGGAATTCGTCCAGAGGCAAACTGAAGCAAAGGAGCAATACTGGATTTAAGGGAGTCTTTATTCTCTTTTCCTTTAGTTATTTCTTATTTTATTAAGGGATCCGCTAATAATAAATTGAGACCGAAAGAAGAAATTTATATTAGAAGTACTTCTTAAAATAGTGATAGTTGTGCAAATAATATTAGGTGAATTTGGTGATGGATCGAAAGGAGAAATTGAATTGTTAGAACAACATAAACAAACTTAAGTACTCGGAGCTACGAAAGTAGTCCAAAAGGCTTTTGGGGAAAAACACAGGTTATCAAATAGCTTAATGGGTTTAGATTAAAACTAGTAAGCCACGAACGTAGGAGACTTATTTAATCTAGATACGGTGCGAAGCCACGAAAGTGGATAAACATCTACCTTAGGATAATACCTGTTCACGTGAAAGCGCAACGCAAGTTTCGGTACACTTGGGAGCGTACCTTTTAAAACTGCGGTTACACCTTTCGATTAGGGTTACAAGTGCACAACCCTATAGAGGAGTATAATCGGGTATCGATCCACAGAGATGGTTTCCTTGTCTAGAATCTACTTATCTTGACTAAAGACTAGAAGTGAGAAAGAATGAGTTTTGGTATTTAATCTTCCTAAAGAATCAATTCAAGCAATCAAACAATACAATAGAATAGTGACTGTGCAAAGACATGTATAAATTGTGTTTTGATTTAGGATAAAAGATGTTTCAAGGGTTTCAGACTTCATCTTTGATTTGCCTCTAGTGGTACGGGTCCTACCAAGATGGTACGGCTAGGCCGCACCAACCTGGTCCGACCAAGCCGTGTGGGGCTTGGTACAGGTAGGCCGCACCACTCTTGTAAGACCCGTACTAATTTACCAGAACAGAGCTTACAAGTTCGAGTTGATGCATTTCTTGCTGGTACCCCGTATTAAACTCTTGAGAAAGATTCAATTGACCATACCTAAGGTTCCTAAACCTCAACTCTCATTTGTTGGTTCAAGATCTAGGTTTGGGAGTCAATTCTTCACCTTTTAGGGTTTCTAAACCTCAACTCTCGTGTTTTGGTCCAGATCCTCTAGTTGATTGATTGGAGATCTAAGGTATCCTATAATCTGTCAATTATGGGAGAATTCAACCTTTCGGCTTCAATTCGAACAAGTCTACCTAAAGGGATTGGTTTAGTTGAGAGAAGGCAATGGTCACATGACCTTGTTAGGGTTGATCTACCACTATAGGCACACCACATGCAATCACAGCAAGACAAGGCAATCAAGACAAGCAAATACACAATCAACACAATTAAAAGAGTTCATACAAGATCCAAATCAAGAAAAACAACACAAATCAAGAAAATCCATCTACAAACCCTAGAAACAATGATCAACTACTCACAAGTCATAGATCTGTCTAGAAATACAAATAAAGAGATAAAGAGAGGCATGATAGAACTAGATCGAAGATCGGGAGTGGAGAAGGGGTTGATCCGTCGATTTTCGCCTCTTCCTCTTCCTTCTTCTTCTCTCCTTGCTCCTTTGCTCTCTTTCCCTTTTTTTTCTGAGCTCTTAATCTGGAATGGAATGGGAATCTTCAAAAATGGAGAGATCCCTTGATTTAAATAGCCTCTGCCAAGATTTGAATTCTGTCAGGCGGCATCTATGTACGGCCCGTACCAAAGTGGTATGGCTAGGCCGTACAAGATGGGAAAGAGCTAGATCGGCTAAGTCTGGAACGGCCCGTACCAAGCCTGGTAAGGGTCGTACTAGGGAGTCCAAAAAATACCGTTTCTTCATGTATTTTGCTCCAATCCTGCAGAAAACAAACAAACTCTCAGCAGTACCAAATTCTAAGGATATATCAATGAAATGCACATGATTTTGACAATTTAGAACGTGAATTTGGTACGAAATCAAGTCAAATATAGGCTAAATATGCAATGTATCAAATTCCCCCTCAATAATTGCAACCCAAATATTATAAAAACAATTAGAATACATAATTAAAAGTATCATAGTGAAACCATAATCTTAGATAACCATTCTCTCTGATTTTTCTCATCATTTTCTGTTTCTAGAATTCAATCTGCATTCTGTCTGGAATTCAGGTTGAGGTTCTGGAATTTAGTCTGCATTTAGTTAATTCATCCAGCATTTTTATAATTTAATTTAAAAGAAAACCACTCAATATTTGCTTGTCTAGATTACTGAAAACCGGAAAACCAGTACTTACAATACCTCTCTTTGGTTCGATACCCAAATTACTAAGCGATAAGTGTTGTTCGTACAATAATCTTTGACGTCTATTTGACTAATTTGCAAAAACATACAATTATTAAATTTTACGATTTCTTCTATTTTGAGAATATGTAGGTCCAAGAAGAGTAAGAACTGTTGAATAATAAGCTTGGACTGAAGAAATCATGAAGACCTTTATCAAGAATACATATTGTAAAATGAAATGCTTGGTAAAGTATGTGTGAGGTTGATTAAATTGAGATAAAACGTTATGAACGTTTTTAAAACGTTGGTAACGTTTTATAATAATCAAAAGCCTCAAAAAAATCAAGTTATAACGTTATAACGTTATACAACCGTTGTAACGTTTTACAAACGTTATAACGGTTGATAAACGTTGTAACGTTTAAAAGCTACAGAACAACTGAAGTGCAGCTGTTCAATACAAACAATAAACGTTGTAACGTTTATAAATCGTTATAACGGTTTTGAAACGTTGTAACGATTATAAAACGTTATGTAACGTTTTCTAAGCTGTCAGAGAATTAAAATCCTAAATCGTATTTGAATAAAACGTTGTAACGTTTAATAAAACGTTGTAACGTTTAATAAAACGTTGGTAACGTTTTATGTCAAACAGCTCATTTTTGAGCTGCCACTATAAATAGACTGAAGGGATCACTTTCAAATCCATCTCAGCCTACCCTAATCATTTCAAAAGCGATTTTCTGAGAGCTTAGCCTACTCCATTGTTGTGAGAGCTTAAAACTTCAAAATCCCTTAAGCAACCTCAAACCTACTTCACTAATCTTGATCTAGATTAGGTTAGAGTGATCTATTGAGTGTTTCTCTTGTTCTTGAGTAGCTTGTGTGACTTCCCTTGTTTGTAAGGGCTCGCCGGCTCAAATCTTGAGTTGCTCGTGTGACTTCCCTTGGTTGTAAGGGCTCGCCGACACTCATCTCTCGTTGGCCGTGACTTCCCATTTTGTAAGGGCTCACGGTTCACAATTGTAATCCTTTCATATTGGGTAATAGAAAGGCGCACCTAGAAAGAGGTTGCGACGCCCCGGAGACGTAGGCCATTGTTTTGCCGAACTCCGTTATCATCCCGCGTGTCAATTTCTCTAAACTCATCTATTTACTTTCAATTGCAATTTATTTTCAGTTTTTGTTCAATTAGAGGTGCCCCTAAGTGTAACAATAAGGTCATGCGCTTGTGACCGAATTGTATTAGTATTAGGGATTAAATTGTCAAGCTACCAAAATACCATCAATACACCCCACTTCTTTCCTTCAATTTCGCATCTCCAACTCAATTCTCAAATTCTCAATCTCTATTCTCTCATTCTCTCAATCTCAAATTTTATTATTCTCAAATTTTAAATTTATTGTTTAAAAAAAAAATAGTTGTAAATTTAATTCCCTCTACAAAAGTACAAATACGCAAACGGAATTACAAAAGTATCGAAATTATGAAGTTCGGCACCTCCAGCAAGATTTTTCTGCAAGATTTAAATGTTACATTTATTTCATGTTAGACTAATTTATTTTTTAAGAGTAAATTTAGTTTATGCTATATTTATTGAATGTTAAGTAATTAGATTTGTTAGATTTATTTTATGTTAGATTTGTTATATTTATTTTATGTTAGATTTGTTAGATTTATTGAATATGTTAGATTTATTTAGTTTATGTTAGATTTGTTATATGTGATGTAATTAGATTTGTTTTGAATATGTTAGATTTTATTTTTGAAATTCAGAATTATTTTTAATAGGTTAAAAAAATAGGTTAGATTTTTGTTTTTGAATATATGAAGTAATTATATTTGTTTTGAATAGGTTAGATTTATTTTTGAAATTCGGATTTTTTTAATAGGTTAAAAAAATAGGTTAGTTTTTTTTAATAGGTTAGATTTATCTTTGAAAATGTTGGATTTATTTTTAATAGGTTAAAAAAATTGGTTATATTTTCTTTTTAATATGTGAAGTAATTAGATTTGTTTTGAATATGTTAGATTTTATTTTTGAAATTCGGATTTATTTTTAATAGGTTAAAAAAACTGGTTAGTTTTTTTTTTAATATGTGTAGTAATTATATTTGTTTTGAATAGGTTAGATTTATTTTTGAAAATATTGGATTTATTTTTAATAGGTTAAAAGAATTGGTTAGATTTTTTTTTTTGAATATGTGAAGTAATTAGATTTTTTTTTAATATGTTAGATTTTATTTTTGAAATTCGGATCTATTTTTAATAGGTTAAAAAAATAGGTGAATATGTGAAGTAATTAGATTTGTTTTGAATATGTTAGATTTTATTTTTGAAATTCATATTTATTTTTAATAGGTTAAAAAAATAAGTTTTTCTTTTCTTTTGAATATATGAAGTAATTAGATTTGTTTTGAATATGTTAGATTTTATTTTTGAAATTCGGATTTATTTTAAATTTCTGTTTTTTAAATTTCTGTTTTTTAATTTCAGCTTTTTAATTTCAGTTTTTTAATTTGTCTTTTTTAATTTTTCTGTTTTTAATTTTTGTTTTTAAATTTTTTTTTTATTTTTGTTTTTTAAATTATGTTTTTTAAATTTATGTTTTTTTAACTTTATGTAGAATTATTTTGAATAGGTTAAATAAATAGGTTGGATAATTTTTTTTAATATGTTAAGTAATTTACATTTATTTTTTTAATAGGTTTAAAAAATGTCATCTCATCGCAATTCCATGCAAGTTGACATCACAAGAATGTAGGCCAATCTTTTTGGCAAGCTGATACCAAATTATCCATAATATTATCCTGATAGTTCCTCTCAAATGCCATCACCTAATTATCCACCAAATTATCAAAGAATAGACCAAATGCTAGAAACAAATTATCAACAACCCCTACAAATGAGTGCACCGCCACCGTATTATACTTCAAATAATCCAAACATATTCATTCCACAAAAAACACTTCAACTGACACCACTGTATACATATGGAGGCATTGGCTCTTCTTCTGTAGCATCAAGTCAATTCACTGACACTACCGCAAAATGAGGTACTCCTTCGATAGGTGAACCTGAAATTCAAGAAGAAGTTGTCTCTTCTTCAACAAGTGTCCCCCCCACAACAACTAGCAGGAAAGAAGACTAAAAGACCTCCCGAATACAATCAATTTTGGGCGAGATTTTATAAGATTACCAGAGAGTTTTTCTATAATGTAAGGTAAAAAGTTGCAAAATTTTTTGAGTATAAACAAAGTAGTGACATGACTAGCTTTAAGAGACATGTCGAAATTTATGAAAGAAATGGTGAGGTTCCAAGTGAAAATCCTGAACCGAGAGAAATTCAAACCCTTGTAAACGCGGATGGTACCAGAACCAACCCAAAATATGATGAATAAAAAATGCTTGAACTGGCCTGGTACATTACCCATAAAGAACAACCAATAAGTATGGGTAGTTGCACGAGTTTTGCCCGGTTGTGCATTCGGGGGTTAGGTCAACCAATGTACAAGAGGGTCCACCATAAAAAGATGGTTAGTGAAATAAAAAAACCAGTTTACCTCTAAAAATAATGACCTACATGCTATATTTGAACACCAAAATAATAAGGTTTCAATTACCTCCGATATATGGACTGCCGGTAAACATGGACGTGGGTACTCTTGTGTTACCGGGCATTGGATTGATGATCGTTGGTTATTACAAAAAAAGGTATTAAGTTTTCGAGTATTAGATTCTCCGCACATTGCAAGTGTAATTTTCAAATCCATTATTGAGGTTTTAGAAGATTATAACCTTAAGAGGGATATGGTAAATAAGGTTTTTTCTATCTCATTCGATAATGCTAGCAACAACATAGCATCCATTGAGATTTTTAAATTGTCACTAAATCTGATCATGAATAGTGAAATGTTTCACCAAAAGTGTGTTTGCCACATTCTTAATCTCGTCGTGAAGGCGGGTCTTAAAATAGAAGCTGTGAAACTAATTAAATTTAAGAAAACAACTGTTTGAATTTATGTGTGTCAACCATGGATTTAATAAGTTGAAAGTACCTTGGGATATAGATACCTGTTGGAACTCTACCTAGAGGATGTTGAACCGATGCATTCCTTATAAAGCTGTCATAGGGGAGTTTTTGAGAAGCTCCATCGCCGAGGCACTGCAATTGGAACTCATCGATGGAGAATGGGAGCTACTATAAATACTTAAAAATTTCCTAAGAACCTTTTTTTACAACAACCGTCCAACTATCATGCTCATACTCACCGACATCATTTCAGTTGTTCAGACATCTTTATGACATCTCCAAGATATATTGTTAATTGGAATAAGCTGAAATCCACAAAAAATCTCTCACTCTGATCGTAGATGCCATGAAACAAAAATTTCTAAAATATTGGGAAGATGTATCCCTCTTGGCCATTATCACAAACTGCCTTAACCCGGCATATAAGAAGTTTTACACGATCAAATTAGTTGAAAAGGTACAAACAGAATTTACATTTAGACAACACTGGGGTGAAGGCATAGGTGAATTTGAAGTTCGATGAGATGTTTAACATATACAACTCAAGAATGAGTGACAACCAAATCCCGTCTTTGTCTCGTACCACCCCCAGATATGAATATAAATATATATGTGTTTTTAATATTTATTATTTATAATATCTACATTATTTATCCACTAATTTTTTTATTTATTAATAGTTACACTTCCAGGAGCACTAGCAGTGGTGGATTATTAGCATATTTCCAGTTGGAGAGTGAACCACACACATCCACAAACGAGATACCAGTCGGAGAGCGAAGAATGATATAGGAATGAGAACTTCCAGATAGGTAGTGTCGCTATAAATTTATAATCTCTTTTAATCTTTATTGTTATTTTTTAAATTATAAATTTCTAAACATTTCAATTAGTTTTTAAATTATTTATTTTTAAGAAGAACTACTAATAAAAAAAGTTAGAACTCCGCCTATGTTATTTTACATAGCCGGTCTCAAGCCCGGAATAAAGGAGGAGGGTAACTTTTATTTTTTTAATCTATTGTTTTAAAATAATTCATAATTATTTTTAAATAATTGATTTTTTTTTAAAATTATTTTATTTTATTGTTTTAAAGTAATTGATTTAAGATATTTTTTATTTATATTTTATTTAACCTATTGAAAATAAATGAACGTTTAGAAAATATATTATCAATTTAAAATGTAAACTAAAAATTTCAAGATATAAATAAATTATGAAACTATATAATTAGAATAAATAAAATGACTCGTGTAAAGAAATAAATAAATACATTTGTACTTAGCCGAATAAACATACAAATTTTCGCAAGAATAATTTTTATATATAAGTTACAAATTTTATTTATTTACGAATTATAAAGATGTGACCTAATAATTTTATGTATATATACAAACTATTTGATATTGAACTGTTTAGATTTTAAAAGTCAAATTATAAACACATAATAAACTAATAATATTCATATGACATTGTAAAAACAAAGAAAAAAAAATCCGAACTGGATCGCCCTGCCCCTCAAGGGTACAACGGGCACGGGTATAAGATGGACAGGGCACGATTTAAAAAAAAAACCCGTGATGCCCGACCCATGGTACCTGTCTACTTGTGATACCCATGCCCGTGCCCGGGTTTGCCCGGCCTCCCTGGCCCCTACCCGATAGCATAACCCTAGTTGGTGTAATCACTTTTGTAGTTTGGTCTATATATCAATTCATATTTGATGATTTACCAACAGAGGTCCCTGTATGAATTGCAGCGCTATTGTATATTATATATACATATGCATATACATATACAGGAACCTTCTACAGTGCTACGCGTAGCATAGAGGCCCTCTGTGCAACGGCTCAATATTTGACTTTTGAAAATTCTAACGATCGATATGAACCGTTCATCTTGTTCTCCATATTACTATGTATTTGGAGACCAAATTTTACATTTTTTTGGAATTTTTTTACTATTTTTTAGATTTATTGAAAATTGTTGTTTTTTTATGGTCCAGATTTGCTGAAAACAACGATTTTCAATAAATCTAAAAAAATAGTAAAAAAATTCCAAAAAATGTAAAATTTGGTCTCCAAACACATAGTAATATGGAGAACAAAATGAACGGTTCATATCGATCGTTAGAATTTTCAAAAGTAAAATATTGAGCTGTTGTACAGAGAACCTCTATGTCACGCGTAGCATGCTAGCATATTCCTACATATACATATATTATAAAAAAAAATGAGTTTACAAAAAAAAAACGGCCAGATCGTGGATTTTTTGCACGGTTTCAATTTTTTAATGAGACTGCAGAAAATATTCACGGGTGGGAAAATAATTGGGTCGTGAAAAAAAAAAAACGGGACCGTAGATTTTTTCTACGAATTGGACATTTTTAAAATTCTGATCAAGACTTTGATTATTTTTATAAAATGATTTAAAATATTGGTAAAAATGAAAATCTCGGCGCCCGGAGGCAAATGAATATATGATAATCAGAATTACAAGTTTGAAGTGTCCTCGTGACTCGTGAGTCGTGAGTCGTGTGGTCTGGATCGTCTGGTCACGGTGAGAGCACATGACGCGCTTCTTCTGGTCAATAAACTAAAAATTCGCGAGCAGCGCATGTACTCAGATTCTCTGTGAATGACAAACTTACTCATTAGTGAAATTAGTTAATAGTATCTAACGTCAGCGACTCACTACATAGATGAAAAATAGTGACTGACGTGTCCTTTGGTATTATTACAGGTACCTGATAATGTACGCAGAGAAATGACTTATATAATTTTAATCCAACGGTCTGGAAAGGTTTTGGAGAGCAATCTTGTCCATCATCCTAAGCATTTGGAGACGCGAATCGTTTCGCTGGCAAATCTTGTCCAAATCTCTCTCTCTCTCTCTCTCTCTCTCTCTCTCTCTCTCTTAAATTAATTAAAATGTATAAACAGTGTGCGGTGTCGCATCGCATCCCCATCCCCATCCCTGCGAACTAAATAAAGCACAAATCAAATCAGTTCCGAGGTGCTCTACCAATGGCGAAACCCAATGCCGACGTGGACGCCGACGCATCCATGGATGAGGTCCAGAAGCGCCTCATGTTCGAGGATGAGTACGTCTCTCTCTCTCTCTCTCTCGCTCTCTTGATTTTGTTGGAATTGAATTAGCAGATCATTACTCTCTCTGTCTTTTTACTCTTGTTAAAGTGTGTCTGAAGCCGATAAAACATAACTAACCCCCTTTATTACATGCATGTATCTTAATTATGATTCTTATCTAACTAAATCAACAATCATACATTTATTTAATTAAAAGTTTAAAACCAAACCCTGCTTCCTCATCTCATGACAGGTGCATTTTGGTCGATGAGCAAGACAAAGTTGTGGGTCATCAATCCAAGTACATCTGTAAGTCTACCATTTTTCACCTCACAAGGATAAATATATGCATCCACTTGTTTGCTTTACTTGGTTATCTCAATTCAAGTTAAAGTTAAGAGGTTTAATTAAACTCCCTTTGATGCTATGCTACTGCTACTGGCTACTGGCTACTGATCATAGGTCATCTGATGGAGAAGATTGAATCTGAGAATCTGCTCCATCGGGCCTTTAGCGTCTTTCTTTTCAACTCAAAACATGAGCTGCTACTACAGGTTTCTCAAACCTTATCCAATCTTTAAGTGCTTATCCTTTTTCTCTTTTCTCAACTATTCTACCATTCATTACCCATTGTTTCTAATCTTATTTTCAGCAAAGATCAGCAACAAAGGTAACATTTCCTCTTGTTTGGACAAACACTTGCTGCAGCCATCCTCTCTACCGTGAATCTGAGCTCATAGATGATAACTTTCTTGGTAATTTCCTTCATTACACAATTTGAAAGTTCCTATTGTACCATTCCAATGCCTCTATAGGGTAAAAGAAAGTGGCAAAAATTCTAACCAGGCTGAGAATCTTATTAGATCATTAGTGCATAACATTGTTTGCTCCACCAGAAAGCTTTTCTTTAGGCATCATTTCAACTTGTTGCTTCATTTTGTACTCCGTTTTTGGTGTCTTGTCACCAAGCTTTTCTTATAAAATTAGGCTTTTTGGAGATCAGATTGTTCATTGTTACCTAGCAGAGATATATTTTGGGACTAAAGACTTGGGTGGTTGTTGTACTAGCAGTGTAGAATAGAAAATATGCATAGACGCGATAGATTAATGATTAATGATTCCTGATTCAGGGGTCAAGAATGCAGCACAGAGGAAGTTGTTGGATGAGTTGGGTATACCGGCTGAGGATGTGCCAATAGACCAATTTGTCCCTCTCGGGCGGATGCTGTACAAGGCACCATCTGATGGCAAATGGGGAGAGCATGAATGTAAGGGTATTTTTTTTTTCCTCTTCACCGGTTAAATTCCCTATTTACCATATTTTATTCTTTTTATTTTTATCGTTGCTAGTGGATTATCTGCTGTTTATTGTGCGGGATGTGAAGCTGTTTCCAAACCCAGACGAAGTAGCAGATGTGAAATATGTTAGCAAGGAGCAACTTGAGGAGGTGATTAAGAAAGCCGATGCTGGTGAGGATGGAATCAAGCTGTCCCCCTGGTTCCGCCTGGTGGTGGATAACTTTCTCATGAAATGGTGGGACCACCTTGAGAAAGGAACCCTGGCTGAAGCTGCTGACATGGAAACCATTCATAGGCTGAAATAATTAATAAATGATAATATGCTTTGATGGTCTTTTTAATTTGAGCAAAATCATGCAGAATTTTGTGATTTATTGACAATAAGTGCATGTTGCAAACATGCACGTCGTTTTGCATCTTTGTTGTGAGATTGTGGTTGGATTTCAGATATATGTTTCATTTGCTGATGCTTTTGTCGTTGTACACTTGTAATAGTTTCGCTTTATCAATGAAACTGGCACACTGTCTTTTCAATCAAAAAATCTTCATTTTATTGTTGTTGTTGATATTATACGTTTATAGTTGGACATTAAGTGTTTTATATTTTTATAGCCGTTTGTTGCAAATTATTTTATCCGTATTCGTTCTATTCTTATTATGTTGTTGGATAACAAAACAGTAGAGGATAAATATACTAATATAATAATTATTTTTAAATTCTGATAAAAGTTTATTGTAGATAGAGAGATGATCGGATTGAAACTAGAAACAGCTGTAAGTGCTGTACAAGAAAACCAATGAAAATACTATTTTGAAATGCTTATTAATATATATAATATTTTTCTTTTTTTATAATTACTCGATCGGATAGTGGATACAAAATAATCTTTATCTATACTCGTATCCGATAAGTTTACAAAAAAAAATTCTTATCCATACTTGTCTTATTAGATACAATACAGATCAAGTAAAAAGATAAAAGCCAAAAATTTTATTAATAGAAAAAAATATTAATTAAATATCGAGATTAGAGGAAGCTTTTGAATTTTTTTCAGAAATAGAGAAAACAGGATGGGAAATCACGGCCAATGACCGTTATGGTTTATCACGGCCAGGTTTAGACCTCAATTAATAACTGAATCGTTAATTATCTAATAACTAAACCGGATGGATAAAAAACTGAAAAAAACCTGTCCGTGATGCCCCATAACGGTCTATGTCCGTGATACCCCATAACGGCCTATAGCCGTGATGCCCCATAACGGCCTTGTAGACATAAAAATTAAATCCAAAATAGCGAGAGAGCAAGAGATAGGTGGAGGGACCGAATTATGTTTATCACTTGTCCGTGATGGCCCATCACAACACCTTTTTTTTTTTTCCTCCGTCTGTTACTACGCATCACGGACATGATTTGATTTTTACTTTTTTCGCTGTATATCACCTGGCCATAGCGCCCCATCACGAACACTGTCCGTTTCAAGCCATAATGGACCGTTTTTTTTTTTGGTTTTTTTCCCGGTTCACCAGTTATTGAGCTTAGTGGAGGATAATTAAGCACTGACTATGCCCGGGATAAAGCATAACGGCCAATGGCTGTGATTTCCCATCCCCTTTTTCCTATTTCTGAAAAAAAAATTCAAAAACTTCCTCCGATCTCAATATTTAATTAATATTTTTCTTATTAATAAAAATTTCGGAAGATAAAAGCGGCCATTTTGATTAATATCCCTGAAATAATTGAAAATTTTATAAATGCCCCTGCCCCCAACTTTTTTTTAATTATGCCCTGACCACCTGGGCCTCGGGCGGCCCAAAAAAGCCTATGGAGCGCCGGCCCAAATGGCGGCTCACAACACCAGTGAGGCGCCCCCCCATATGGCGCCCCATAAGCCAAGTGAGGCGCCCCTCCATCTGGCGCCCCACTGTCTATGTGTACACTCACCCTTGAGCCGCCCCTCCTCTCTCTGCCTCTTCTCCCCCATCATTTCTGCCAAAAAAAAGAGGAAAAAAAGAGAAAAAAAGAGAAAAAAGAAGAAGAAAGAAGTCGTTCCGAGACTGTGCATTTACTGCTATTCCGTTCTGAGAATTTTGCTTGAGGCGAGAAACTGAGTGAATAGGTATGTTTTTTAATTATAATAATTAGTCATTACTGTTGATAATTAGTCATTACTGCTGATAATTAGTTATTACTGTTGATAATTAGTCATTATTGTTGATAATTTGTCATTACTGTAGTTATTTTTGACCGTTTCATTTACTGTTGCGTACCGTACATTTTACTGTAGCGTACCGTACATTTACTGTAGCGTACTGTTCATTTACTGTACTTATTTCTAAGCCTTACGAGCTGGGAGTGTGGGTCGCAAAAAAAAATTACGGTTTCAAGATAAAAAAAATACCAACATGAACATAAAATAATAAAACATAATGTCAACATAATGCGCGCCAATGTAATACAGCAGTCCCATAGTCAAAATACTACAGTCAGAAATATATCACAATAAACAAAAACTCTACAATCATCATCTCCGTCTCCTTCCGGAAAGAGACAACCTAGGAGCCGCTATGCCCTTGCCATGCCTGTGCGGCTGCACGCGCCTCTGTGGACTCACATCTCGTGACGCGTCCTCTCCCAGATCCTCCTCATCTCTCTCCAGGTCCCTCAGCAGGGAGAGATACATCATCGGGACTGCGTCACCGCTGGAATCCTCGAACATGACAGCACCGCACAAATCCAGCACAAACGGCCTAGTATACCTGCAATGTAAAATAATCAATGTAAATAACTGAGATTGTTGACGAACTACTAAGTTAATTTAAAGAGTGTAATAGTACCTCCTGATCGCCTCAATGTCATCAGTATCAGGAAATATCTGATTCTGCTGGAAGTGAGCCCGGAGTGCCTTTAGAGAAATATAGTACCCGGAATAGCGGAACTCCTCCTCCTCCCCCTTCTTCTTCTTATATTTCTTCTGTAGAGTCTTCGGATCACACCCTAACAACTCCGGTATCATCCTCTGCAGCTCTGGATGGTCTGAGATGCCACCTATGGGGTCGCCATCGATACGTAAACCCCATAGGGCGCTCACATCACCGAGGGTGACTGTCATCTCCCCAGGCGGGAGATGAAATGTATGCGTCTCAGGTCGCCATCTCTCCGCTAGACCATGCATCAGAGACACATCGATCCTACTCTGCGGCATGGTGGCAAGCTGGTATAACCCGAGGTTCAAGATGTATCGCTGCATTTCTGGGTGGGGAACGAACGGAATCTCAGACCTGCGGTGCCTCACCGTAAGCATGACATCATCCTGTATTTATTATCAATTTGTCAGACTCAAATCGTGTAATTTTTTTTGTAACTTAACAGAATGTCATTTTGTTTAAGTATAAAAATCACGTACCTCAAGAGATGCCAGTGAGACGCGGTGCTTAACATGATGGGTCCATAGGAGAGGACTAAATGTGTCAGGATCATGGACACCATCTGGAAAATCGGCCTGAGACGACGGATCCGCTCCAGTCAGATCCTCAAAGCCCCTGCCAGTCGTATCGGCCTGAGACGACGAGCCCTCTCCAGTCGAATCCACCGAGGACGTGCCCTCTCCAGTCGGATCCACAGCATCTGCACCCGCTGCAGGCTCAGCTCGTACTCCCCACCGTCTAACTCTAGGCATACTACATTTACAAAAAAATATTAATCAAAACATACAATTTATATAAATTTTTTTTAATAAGAATTGCATGTATCTAATCACAAAATAATTGCATGTAAACAAATTGCGTGTACATGATGTTCATGCATATACAATTAATTTACACTTTGCATGTAAGTAAATTGCATGCATATGCATTTTTTTTTTACAAAAATTAATTTTGTTGAAATTAAATAAACTTTACAAAAAAAAAAATGGATATACAATTCTGGATTTATTTTTTAGGTCTATATGCAATTTGTTTACAAAATTATTTTTGCATGTATATGCATTTTTTTTTGTAAACAAATGAACTTTTACAAAAAAAAAATTAATTTAAAAATATTTGCAGACCTAAATTTTAAAATTAAAAAAATGAGATATACATACAAATTACTTACAATAAAAAAATATATATATCATTTTTAAACAAATATTGATATACTTCAAAATAATTAGTTTACTTAAAATCTTTTATATTCATATATACATATTTTTTATGAACTATCACAAAAAAAATTTTCAAAAAATAAATATGCATATTTTTAAATCATAAACCCAACAACTAAATTCTTAAACAGTTCAATCATTTGAACCATAAATTCTAACCCTAAATTGAACCGTAAACCCTATATTTTTAAGTAATTCACAATTCACAAACATAAACCCTACATTTAATTATAAACCCTAAATTTTAAAAAAATTCACAATTCATAACTATAAACCCTAAATTGAACCATATGACATTCAAGCAATTTTACCATAAATCATAATCCTAAATTCAAGCAATTGAACCAATTCAACCAATTCAAGCATCCAATTCAAGCAATTAAGCAATTCAAATATCTAATTCAAGCATCCAATCAAACCAAACCGAACCAATTCGACCAATCGAACCAATTCGACCAATTCAAGCATCCAATCGAACCAATTTGAGCATCCAATCGAACCAATTCGACCAACCGAACCAATTCATGTCATTGCCACAATTAAAGCATCAAATCGAACCAATTCGACCAATTCAATCAATTCAACTAATTACTCACGTTTAACCCTAAACATCAAATCGAACCAAACCGAATCACATTACACCATTTAATCACATTAACCCAAACCCTAAATCCTAATGGAATAAAAAAAAGAGAACTCACTTGTTCGATCGAGAGAGAAGCGAATCGAGACGCGAGGCAGAGAGGGGTCGGCTCGGAACGGCTTCTTTCTTCTTCTTTTTTCTCTTTTTTTCTCTTTTTTTCCTCTCTTTTTCGGCAAAAAAAATGGGGGAGAAGAGGCAGAGGAGGGGTGGCTCGCGGGGAAAAGAGATAGGCAGTGGGGCGCCAGATGGGGAGGCGCCTCACTTGGCTTATGGGGCGCCATATGGAGGGGCGCCTCACTTGTGTTGTGGGCTGCCATTTGGGCCGGCGCTCCATAGGCTTTTTTGGGCCGCTCGAGGCCCAGGCGGTCAGGGCATAATTAAAAAAAAGTTGGGGGCAGGGGTATTTATAAAATTTTCAATTATTTCAGGGATATTAATCAAAATGGCCGAGATAAAAGGGTGCCATTGACACCCCTAATATATTCTTCTATTTACTTCAAAGACCGCACCATCAAAAAGAAGCCACGATTGATATTCATCGCGCTTTCAGTCGGTGACTCGGTGTTGATGGCGAGTAGGCAAGGTCAGTTTTACGAGTTTTTTTCCTAAGCGAATTGGTACAGCCCTTGGAAGCCAGAACATTAAAAATATGCTTCTTCATGCAAAAAAAATATTATTATTATGTACTGTATTTTACAATGCTCCCTAATAATTGCCTAGTTATGTACATTATATAATGTGCTCATATCAAGCATCCAAGTATAGTGAGTAGCAAAAGATAGCCAGTTCAGAGCACTTGTTTCTACAAGCTTTGGATGCCTTTCCCAAAAAATAACAAAACTCAGAAAGTAAAATATGGCTGCTCCAAATCCTGCAAAAAAGAAGAAGGAATAAAGTAAAAACAAAATGAGGTCAGAAATGATTAAAAGGCAAGGCAACATTCTTCCTACATTTAAAAATTTAAATATATCAAAACACTTGGATGTAATTTTGGTTCAAGGATCTCTCTAATACATGAAAAGGATTTCTTCGGACGCTTGCTAGCTCGGCAAGCTAGTACTGACAGGTTTTTACTAGGATCTGTATCATATTACAAGTTCTTGGAATTCACTAACTTGAAAACTCTGGCCTCGAATAAGCAAATAAACATTTAAGCATTCATTAAAATACATGTACCAAAATAAAGATTTTTACCTTCACACAAGGAGTCTGCCAGCCGTCTGAACCTACTACACCAAAAATTTTACTCTGCCCAAGTAACTACACTAAAAAGCTTTGCAACACTTGAAGTCAACAAAAACCAAACACCTGTGCTAATCTGGAATAGGTTGCCCATGGACCATGACAAGAGATGGATCCAATTGGCCTGAGCTCTTGCTACCATCTTGGCTGCTTCCCCAACTACCAAAAATCTCTTTTGGGAATACTTCAAAGGTGCTAGTACTATGCGGATTGTAGGGTTTGGGCACCTTCCTTCTCAACAAGTCCTACAATAATGTAATTAATTTTGAAGGTAAGCATCCTCAAACACATAAACATGTGTTTTTCTATAAAAGCAGAGGGATTGCAGTGTTCTACCAAGCAGCCAGTAAATTATATATCATACAAGACATTACAAACAATTTCATAAGATCTCTGTGCTTTCAATATAACTTGCATTTACTTGATATTATAGGTGCATAACATGTGGTACCTCATCCATGCCCACTTGGAGACACTTAAAAGGAGTTATTCAATTTATGTTGGCATGTACAATGTTTAATTAAAGCCAGGGGCAAGGTTAATCATGTACCAAAAAAGAAAGAAACTATAAAGTGGAAATGATAACCATGCTGACAGGTCTAGTACCAGTATATACTTACCATAACATACTGATACCATAATTCAAGGCAACAAAAGGATTAATAGATAACCTTGGAAGAACTAGGTCCATAAGTATCCAAAGCTTGCTGAATTGACACATAAACATTGGTGGCTTGCTCTGAACCAGGGGTGCACTTGATAGTGCAAAAAGGCTCCTTACTGTCGTTTGGTTTCATTCTCAAGTACAAGATAAGGTGTGAAGGTAAGGAACCAGGAGGATCCTTCTTTCCCTTTGTAAGCTCCATTGTCACTAGTTCATCCCATGGGACCTCCCACAGCACTGTGCATGGATCCTTGGCTGGGTTGAACTTCCTTTGGGTCAGTGTAGGTTGCTAAAACCAGACAAAGGAAACTAAATTATTTTGCAACATGGAAATGGAAAATCATCCAAATCACAATTAGAGGGCGAGTTTCAAGTGCATACCTGTAATAGTAAGACCCGATGGTGACTGACTAAGAGAAATTTTCCTTTAGGGAGTAGATAATGATCTTCATATGCATCGGTGAATGCAAACTTCCCTCGGACTTTGAAGAGGTCAACTTGGCCCAAAAATGTGCCACACTCGGCTAATTGCAGGATAGCCTTTACCATAGAAAACAAAGAAAATATAAATTGCCTCAATTATGCACCACATAAGTTATTCCTTAACCTATAAGCTGCTCAGATAGTTTACCTGGCCAGCAGCCTTATGTTCATCATAGGGGCGCAGTAAATTGTCCCCACCAATCACTCGGGGAAGGCGCCTCCGAGATATCTGCTCTTCTGCCATAATAGCAGAAGATATTTTATTTTTCACCGCATTTGCACCTTCAGTGGTCTTAGCAAAGAGGTCAAGTACACCACTGACTGGCTGGGCAGCCGCCCCGATCAATCCTTTTCCTACTCCACTAACAAATCCCTCTACTCCAGTTGCTTTGGCACCTTCGAGGGGCTTTGTTAGGATTCCTGTGACACCTCTAAAGAAGCCCTTGGCAAGAGCCCCACCTCCCTCTCTTATGACATCACTTATGTCCTCCACACCTTTGCTATCCTGCCACAGACATTGAAAGGCATATGGCATTAGTTTCGGTCAATAAACTACCAAAAGGAATCCTTTATAAGCACATTACAACAACAACGACCAAGCCTTTAGTTCCAAACAAGTTAGGGTAGGCTAGAAATGAAACCCAGTCCGAGTCACAAAGTCAAGGTAGACACTGTAATTTACCTAAAATTGATTTAGTACCAGAAAGTGATTTATATATTAAATTGGTTCAATTCAACACCAGGAAGATGTTACCAACAGGCACATTGATACTTGCTCAGATACTCCCAAAAATTAAATAATATATTGATGAAAGGGAGAAAATAACCTGTTTCTGACGGCTCTGAATGAACTTCTTGTCCATGGATAGAGCGGCAATGCCTTTACTCATGTTGCTAAGCGCGCTGCTCGCATTACCCAAAATGTCCACACCAGAAAGTAGCTGGAGAGGTTGGGTAAGGAGATCCTTTTGGATGTTTGAAAATGCTGCACTTGTAAGTGCACTCTGACGCATTAACACGTTCTCCCTAAATCTCTGAGTGATTCGAACCTAAAGGACATCAAGGTAGCGAGGTTTGGAACAATATGACTAACTAAATTTTAAATACGACGAAAATTTCCAATTTACACAAGTCAAGTCATAATTCTTACCGGCATATGCTCCATATTTCCTAATGCTGTCATGAGAGAGGCCCAAAATCCGAGAACCCCTCTTGGTCTCTGAGCTGGAGACATGGCCATAGACACCCTAAATCTTATCTCTGATATATTGAGAAGCCTGTAGCAAGGTGGAACTTCTCACATCAAAACAAAATTATCTTGGTCATAATTAATAGACTAAGTGTATGCTTACATACCCAATTTTTATCAAAGGATCCACAGAAACAGCTGCAGTTTGAGATTTAGATAGGCGGCCAATGTTAACATGTTGGATCATATCATGGAGACGCCATATAATAGGTTCATGAATATTCACCAGGAATGAAGAATTTTCTGGAGCCTGTGAAAAAGCAATGAAATATATAATCCAGTAAACATACCAACTTTTCAACGAATGCCCTCAAAATTCACAAAAAGGATAATTAACATAAGAGCTTGTAGAGATTGTTAGCTTCCACAATGTTAATGTTCATTCTATTACATTTGGCTTTCAAGCTTTAGACTCTTGTTAGGTTCACATGTCCATGGAGGGTGTACTTCCTAACATTGACAAATTCAGTTTATGATAGTCCAAATAAAAAAAATGCTTGCACTTGAAGTTGATCTCTGGTTGAAGTTCTGTTAGGAAACTGTGATCGGGTGCTTTTCAATTGTATTTCATTTAGCTAGGATCGGTACCAGTGTGGTACCAATTCTAATTTGTATGATGCAGATAGATGTATTTGTAAGAACGCTTTATATTCAATACAAACCCTTGGTAGCATCTACGAAGTTCTAAAAAAAAAAAAGATCAAAAAATGAATTCAATATACCTGTAAACCTATGTATGGATAGACACACAGATCCAAAGAATTATTGGCTTGAGTGGTAATGGAGAGTTTAATAAGGTAGTCAGGTTGATTCTCCACTCTCAGGGGACTAAACAATACAGGCATTGGGCTAAAGGGCAGTTGGTTGTCAACTTGAAGCCAATACATCCTTGCTTTGAACCTGACATCACAACACAAGAAGTAATGAGCAAAACAACAAAAAGGTTCTAACAAATGACACAAGTCTTAATCAATAGTTGTAAAAAACAATACACAAATGAACAACTTGAGCACAATCATCAATAGACAAAGAAGAAACAGATAAAATTAAAAGAATGAAACTTACCTACTGATGCCAGAACCCATGCCAGACGAGTAGGAAACAAAGAGCTTCTGAACTGACAGGTACATAATCTCCTCGGGCATATGATCAACAATAGAAAGCCCCAGCTCAGCTAGCTCGAAGCTCATATGGACCTCACTTTCTGGCCCAACTGAGGATTGCCCATACTCAATCTCTGATGGTTGAAAGATGGGTGAAGTTACCCTCTCGATCGCCTGCGGCTGGGTCCCTGTTTCCAGCATCCAGTCAGTAACTCGGTTTACCTGCAATTTCCCCTCCTTGAAAACTGTTACTCGAAGGGGCTTCCTCGGCCCACTGCTGAATGAAGAGGGAATGCAATCTGAAGCCTCGTCTAGGCTGTATTTGTAAGAGGTTGAGGTATCAGAGCCATCAACCATTAACTCGAGCATGCGGCTTCTGCCGAGATCCTCCCAGAAGAACAGAGTGGCAGAGTTGGGAGGGAGAATGCGCCAGGAGTCATCATAGCCGTCCACTTGACGGAAACGTAGAGGTAAGTACATCGAACGATTTTCAATCCTGTTAAATTATGAAATATTTAAAAGAAAGTTACAAGGGTCTCTGGACATCTAATTTATTTGAACATTAGGTTTCAAAGTAAGTATATGTGAGAAGCAAGCTTAAAGAAAAATAAGTATCAAAGTGCAGACAACACGAACACAAACCCAACTAAAAGAACCCCCAAGACATAAATTAAAATAAACAAAACGCAAAAAGCTCGAAAATGAAAAAGGAAATAGCGAAAGGAGAAAAGAAATATCACTTTCTGTGAGGACTGATGACAACAGTAGCCCAGTTCAGTAAATACTGTAACCCAACTTCATAGCTTGAATTTATGTAGTTCATGTTTGTCCCTTAACAATAGAAGGATAATATGTACCTGTATGGACTTGATATGGAAGCAAGCTGAAACACAACCTCATAGCGTGAACTCTTGGCCCCAATCCTCACTTGTACTCTGATAAAAAATTGATCATTTCCAGTGAGGCTATTCAGGCAAATGCACATTACACCATCACTCTCAATGCTAAATGGCGCACTCCATTTGTATCCATCCAACCGCACCTGCATTTAAATTAACATCCTGCAATCATCAATGTTAATAGAAACAGAAACAAAAAGATAAAACATTCCCGTATAACCTTGCAAAACCTCAAAATATTCCATTACTCCTGTTTTTATCAACTATGATGAGCGAAGAAGGTTTGATGAAAGAGGGGCAAAATCGGTATTTTACTAAGAAAAGGAGGAATCGTGGAAGCATTTCCCATGTTAGGACTACTAGATCTCCTTTCCCAAATTGTACAAGGAATAAAGACATTGAAATTCAAAGGGTAATTTCCCTTCGAGAAACAAACAATATATTGATAAAGGGCTTTGCAAACCTTCAGGAGTTCACTTCGGACATTAGATTGCCATCTGAAAAGTTGGGGAGAATCAGTAGGACGCAACTGCAACTCACTTGAGGTCTCAAACTGGGACAAAGAAAGAGTTCTTCCAATTCTGTTAATAAACAATACGTGTGGTAAAAAATGCACCACCTGCGCAGGAATTGAAATCATGTGTTACAGTTGGTGCTTTAGGGAACTGGCAGATAAACACCATATTCAATCAAGTAATAAGCTGGGGAATAAGAAGAATATATAAAAAGAAATAAGTCAAACCTTTGTCCTGTCAGAAGCCATCTTAAGTTGTACAGTAAGCCCGTAATACAAACCATCTGACCCAAAAGCTTTGATATCAGTACGCTCCTGCACCCCGCAATCAAAATAAATACTATTGATTCTTAATAGCAAGAATAAAAGACACCAAACAAACCATTCAGCAGCAATACAAATTACATACCTTGGTCTCTAGCTCCAGAAGTGAAATCCCTGGACTGAAGTATGTTGAATTGCTGATCGACACAGATATGCCCACACGTGCTGTTGCGAAGGTCTCACCGCGAGACTGAAATGGAAGAACCACAGACCGGTTTAAGTAGTCTTGTGGAGATAGCATTATGCAATTAGGATTAGAATCCTCAATTGATTCCAGTATCTGAACATTCCTTCTTGAGCTAGAGCCTCTTCTGTCAAGTGCCTTTGAAGAGTATCTAAGTGCCAGTTTTGCCGATTTGGCTGCCCGTGTTAGTAACTGGGAGTCAGTGTCGGTGCTTTCTAGTGGTTCAACTTCTACTATTCGGTATGAAAGGTGTATTGGAGAGTCATTCTGGATCCAATATGGCACAAATATGCGAACAGTTTTCGGAGCGGTAACAGATCGACCAGAGTCACGCTCCACACTTACACGCAATCTCCTACGACAGAGTGTGCCAAGTTAAAAAAATAACAAGTCAGAAGAAAATTCATAACATCTTCTACAGGCGACAAACTGAAGCTGGAAACTAAGAACAATAAAAAAATATATTTTCAAACCTCTTGCTTTGCTTCTGAACCATCCAGAAGGATGAGACATGATTAATGCCTTGTGGGTCCCACATAAACACCACCTCCTAGAACAAATAAATAAAAGCTGAGTAGTCAAATGAAAAATGTAACTTTGGATTAACAATAGATGTCAACATGGGAAAGCAGATGGGAGTACTGAAATTTTTATCATATTTAGTCTGAAATTAACCCAAGTTGGAATACAATAACCCTTGCTTAAAAAGCTTGGCCGGGGCATTTTGAAAACAAGCTTAACACTCAACAAAGTAAATATCTCATACATTGTGGGGTGAATTCAGGCAAGTGAAATAATTGTCAGAAGGTACCTTTTCTAATGTCCAGCCACCTTGAACAAACATTGTCAGGTAGATAGATTTGCGCATATCAGCTGAATAAATACAAGCGCATCCACCAGATGACACAATACTATGCTGTCGTTCCACCAAATTACCGTCACCTGCTTTCTCCCATATAGCATACTCAGCCTCGTATGGTAGCTTGTTCTCCAGCCGAAAAACTGAATTTACTGAAATTTTCCAGTCAGGGACTGGTTCATTAAGCTCGGTTTGAAGGGCCGATGCATCAACACCAGCACTAAGCCAGAAGGTCTGTCTGGCACCAAAATCACCACTGCAATAGAAAAGCATGTCACTCTCCTTAAGCTGGGCCAGCCTAAGAACAGAAGTTTGCTGGTTGGCCAGATGGTTTGTGGGACCCAGAGTCAGTGCCTGACCCCAGGAGTATGACCCTTGGGGTTTCTCACTGAAAGGACGAATTTGCAAGCAGAAGTTCATCCCCTTTATCATGCTTGTCCATGGCAAGAACATGGATGATTGTGGATTTATTACACCAATAACTTTCCTTGTATCACCACTATCATTACTGTTGGTAAGGCTATCAGACAATTTTTCACGGGAACGAAACCAGCGCCTGCGCCTCGCAAAATCAAGTGGTGACTTGGAAGAAGACTTGGAGGACGTAGGAGGCCATCCTATGGCTTGCAACTCAGTACCATATGTCCATCCTTCCTTGTCTGCGAACTGTGGTTTCTCTATTCTCCATGGTGAAGCCCATCTCCAGCCTGCTGGAAGAGGCGGCTCAAAGAAATCCTATTCAACAAATGTCATTTAGTAAAATATACATATGTATGGGCATGAAATATCGTTCCATTTCTGTTTTTGGTCTTTGTTTGGTATATCTATTTCTTATTATGAGAATTTTTAGTTGCTAACAGTTAGCGCAAAATGAATAACATGGGAATACTACTAAAGTACTAATGGGCAATTAAAATCTACTACAAGGTGTCGTTAGAAAATAAAAATGCACCCTTTTGCTTTTCACAATGATTACAGCAAAAGCAGAATCATAACAAAAAGCATTGAAACACAGGTATCTAACTATTATGAAAAAGCCAAGAAGTTATATCACCTTTGATAAGTGCGAGAAGTCTCGATTGCTCCAATTCCATGACTCGTTTCCACGTTGAGCGGACAACTTGTTTCCCCAGCCAGAAATTGGCTGGTACCTCTGGTTTTCAAACACCTCCTCTACTATAGAATTTGATCCACTAGATTCATAGCTTGGAGACTGGAGGCTGCTAATCAACCCAAAAGGGCAGACAGATACTTCGAGTTTAACATCAGAATCATTTGATACCACTGCAAGTGCTCTCAAAGTAGCATATTTCATGCCATCACACATGGAAACATCAAAGGCAAAATGGTTATCATTTAGTGATTTCGGTACAACCGATAGGGGAAGGACTGAGCCAAAGCTCTCCCAGGGACCATTATGGGTGAGGCCAATCAAGAAACCAATCTCCTTATCATCATTGTTCTTGTGCCCCTTCTCAGTATTGAAGTCTGTTTGGTTGTTTCGTTCAATAAAGCAAGTGGAGAGAACCAAAATACCACATTCTCTATCTTGCTCCCCCTGGAATATAAAAAAAAAATTAGGAAGCACAAATGCCGGAAAGAAAAAACAATTAGGAAAATGTATGGTATTAGATAGGTTACCTTCACCGTAAGAGGGTATGCAGTAGCTTGGTGGAAGTCAGGTGCATGACGGAGTACTTTGATTGAAGGGGCACGCTTCAGAGAACTCATGCTACGACCCACAGGTATAGATAGTGAACCTAAAACTTCACCTTTAACAAGTCCAATAACAGTAGAAAATATAACAAGTCAATGCAAATAAAAATGCAACTATAAGGAATATTCAGGTTTCCGGCAATAAGAATTTACCTTTCCCAGCCCTGGAAGCAAGATTAGTAACCTCAATTTCAAGACGAGCCAATCCCTGAAAAATATAAAAGCACATGAAAGTATCAGTAGTGCTCAGCTACCGATGGCCTTTTATCACACTGCTGCCTTTTCTCAAACAGACATGTTACATAATCGTTACCTAGCAAAGGATGATCTGACCAAGATCCAGTAACTCATCAGGAATGTCACGATTATTGGTAACTTACATGTGTCTCCATTGATAAGACTAAATAGGTACCATTAGCTAACAGGGAAGGAACATTTCATTCTTAAATTCTGATGAAGTAGTGAGAACAAAAAAACAGTAATTAATAAAAGTTGCACAAAAGCACATAGCAATAGAACTGGCTTTCAACACGAGCTCCATACCAAAGGCAAAGCATCCCTTGCTTATTAATCTCAACTCAAAATGATAAATCAGCCTTTTCAAACTCACATCTGGCATATCCAACTATTTTTCATATTTCTTAAGTTATTAGTTTTTCAAATAGTTCATTTGTGCTAATTTGAGGTTCCACAACCAAAGCTCTTAATTATCCATGTTACCTTCTCAGGGACTTCAAAAATGAAAAGTTCATTCCATTTTGCATAGCCAATTGCTGGCTCAGATTCATGAGAAGTCAGAGGCTTCACACATCTAGTCCTTGCACTTTGTGGAACCAGCTTGTATTGCTCCGATGCAGTGCTGTCCATCAGCAACCTCAATGCACAGAAGTAGTCGTGATTATTGCCATCATCTTTGATCGGTAGACCCTGAAACAAAACTATGACAATTAGAAAGTTCCTAATTTAGTCTCTGTTGCTTGGTTTATGCCACTTTGCCCAATAACATAAGCATCTAAAGACACTCTTGTGCAGTAAAAGCTTGCCTCCTACTTCTATCTATTTTGTAATTTGTTTATTATTATTTATTTATTTCAAAACATCGCATATATGTAACATTTGAGATAAAAAAAAAAAAAAAAAAAAAAAAAAAACCTGAATGGTCTAAGTTAGACTTTGTCAATGAGTGCAAATAATAACATGAAATGAAACAATACAGCAAAATAAAAACATAGTAATAACAAAAACAAAAGAATGAACTAAAGATAACAAATCAGATGCAACCTTGGACTCAAATATCTGAATGGCCACATAATATCTTGACAAAAGAATGAACTAAAGATAACAAATCAGATGCAACCTTGGACTCAAATATCTGAATGGCCACATAATATCTTGACTCAGCATGCTTTGTGACCACATTTAGCTTGTCAGCAAATCTAGGAGGCGGCATCAATAGAGAAACCTGGCTCTCATTTGATAGGGACCCAATAGTCTCTTCCATGTCTTCCACCCTCTTGAAGTACACGTCACATCCAAGCTTGTTTACAATAATGACCTTCTGAAAGTCATCTTCATTTAATGCCGAGTATGATGCAGTGTCCTTCTTAAGCTTTTTCCAAGCTTCCTAATAATCAGAACCAAAGTAAAAATTAATTGATTGCATGAAGAATTTCTTGACCAAATGATTAATCAGACCTGTCAGATTATCTGTTCAGGTCTTACGAAACTGACTGGCCACCTTACAGTTGATTGTGTGGCCCAGATTCATTTTAATTAAATTCATTTACCAAATAAGGGCTAAAGGGGCCGACATAACCTCCTTACAAAAGCCCAACATAATTTCCTGAAAGAAACCCCAAGATGTGTACACACTATATAATGTTCAATCTCAGCTAGACAGGTCAAGTGATCAAATGAGATCAAAATTCAAGAACATACACCACCAAGTAGGTTTGGTAAAGAAACAGTAACAAACAATATGATGGAAGACTTAGAACATAATGCTTCCGATTTGCAATATAAGATAAAATACAACCTCACTTTTCTTTGATGATATAGTCTCTAGCTCATTTTGTCTATTCCAGGAAACTGAGGTTTCAATCAAGGCTTCAAGGCTGGCAGCACTTATGTTTAGATTAACTGGAGTTGTCGCAGCAACACGAATTCTCTTTCCAACTTTTGGGGGATGCTCACTTCCGTCATATGTCTCCAGCCTCACATTAACCAAATTAAATAAATATATATTTCAAAATAAAGGAATAACAGAATAAAATAAGCAAATTGAAATGAGTTGCTTTGTATGTGGTTGTGTTTCTGAGGAAGATTATGGAGGTTGTATATACATCTTTTGGTATAAATGAACTTCGTTTGTTTAACAACCAAAAAATGGAAGTTATGAATCCTAAAAAAATGCGAGTGTTATTAGATGTAGATATGGAAACTCTGGTAATATGCCAAAGAAAGGTCAGAACCAACTTTCTGCATGCCGACTGCTGGTTCTAGGACCAAGCAATTGAATAAATGAAATGGAGGAAAACACAATGGAAACTGCTTACTTGAAAATGCCATCAAATGGTTCAATAAGAGGTTCCCAAGCTTCCAGTTGTCGGTTGAATGTGGAAGCTGCGATTGAACAGATGACAACAGCATTCATTGCCTCATATCTCCCTTGTGATGCCAGATTAATGTTTGTGACAGTTGCATCAATAAGTGGTGTCACCTACACAAAACTCACAAATTAGCTCAGCATAGCAAGGCAGGGATTACAATACCAGGATTTGATAATTTCAGTATAATAGGGGATGGCAGGATTATACAATCAGGATGGAAAACCAGCTGCCACAACAAATTTGAGGCATTTACCTCAATAAATCATATTAACTATAATCAGGCCTCTTTTCACATTTTCTTACAGAAAAAAAAAATACTTGAAAAGGCTGCATACCGTTCCACAAGAGCTGTCAAGGATGCTAACAGAGAGAAAACCCAGCTTGAACTCAGCTATCAAATTTTCACGTGCTTTTGGTTTTAAAAAGTCAGAAATACTGCACGCTAGCTTTGCTGATGGTTTTTTAAGATCAGGCCGTGCAAGAAAGGTAGAAGCCTGCAAGAAAAACGAAGTCCAGGCATGTAAATTTGCTGTAAAGGAATATTCATCTACATCTTCAATACTGTGTACTTCATTATAATAGATCATTTGGAGAAAGTTGTCCAATGAACTTCGGCAAAATATCAGACATGAGATGTAATCTTGATGACACGAGACTTATTTGCCACTTGCTATCTTATAGGACATGTATATATTTGAGACATTGAGGTATGGCATAGCCAAGGCTACCATGCTGCTGTGCTAAAGTCTGAGAATAACATCAGCACTGAGCCAAACCCATGCATTCTCAAGGCACCTGAAGGTTCACTACGAGAACTAATGTCAAGCATTTGTTTAAGTTGATTTAGAACTTTAATATTATCCACAGTGAACTTAAAAGTTAAAATAAAAAAATTATAAACCTGGTTTTCGACTCTCCAAATGCTCCAGCAGTTTGAGCCCTTTGTGCTGGACGACCTAGAGATTGGTTCGGCACTGACATTAGTCTGACTAACCAAATCAATCCGGGGGCAACAAACTGAATCTTTCTTTGGTTCTTCATCAAACCGGGTCACCACACAACCAACTGAAGTGTAACCAGGAGGCGGCACCGGGTACCAGAAGTATGCATCATCACCACCTCTCCTAATAATTTGTGCAACTTTGGTGAACTGATTCGGCCTTGCTGAGACCATCGAACTATTGTCGCATTTGAAAATTAGACCTAGAGCAGGTGGTTCCAACCTGAGGCAAAGAGTAAATTTTCATCATAGATGCAAAGATAACCCCACTGGTACAAATTAGTTTGTACTGTTGCTAGTATGAGTAGGGTTCAAATGCCTCGTGTCTTTCATACCTCATTTGTGCCTCACATCCTTATCTTCGTTTTCAAGGTCCAAAGCGTCCGTCCGGACCGCTCAACATTATCTCCACATTAATATGTGCTTGGAGACCAAATTTTATATTTTTTGAAAAAAAAATTACTATTATTTTTAGATAGGTACAAAATTCCTGTTTTTGGATGGTCCAGAATCTTCTGAAAAACAATGATTTTGTACTTATCTAAAAAAATATAAAATTTAGTCTCCAATCACATTTTAATGAGGAGATCATATTAAACCGTTCGGCGTGACTGTTTGGATTTTGAAAACAAAGATAAGGAAAGAGGTATTTGAACCCTCCTCATCTTAAAGCTAGCTTGACACACTACAATTCAGTCATATATAGTGGTGCAACCTCAATAAGAACTAGTACAGAAAAAAGCAAAAACTACACAAATATCAGTTTCAAACCCTTCTGTTATGCAATCACCAAGAGGAGCAAAACCAGGACGTGTGATTGGTCTCCATATGGAAACTGGGCGCCTAACATCACAGCCTTTATCCCACCATATCCTCTCAAATTGTGGAGTTGATGTGTAATAGCTACTGCTCTTTGATATGGATCTGACGACATCCCATCCTGAACTTCCTTTTTGGGACCCACCAGATAGCTGAGTAGTCTCATCGTTTTTGGGAGAAGCTGTTGAATCAGGTACATTGCTGGTGTAATGTTTTGGGTTTCGGAGGATTATTTGGTGGAGATCCAGAGACTTCTCTTGAGGAGGAACCTCAAGTGAATTGTGCACGTAGAATGAATTTAGCACATTGTCAACACGCCATACACTAAGTCCTGATGGAAACCTGCCAATAAAACACGAATTTCTGGCATCAGCAATGAATTACAGATATGAAAAACCATAAAGTAAAAGAGAGAAGTACCCTTGTTGAGCAGGAACATAAGATGTGCAATCCGAAAATTTTGTCGATGTTACGAGATCTGAGCGAAGGCAGTAAACAAAGTGATTTGGGGGTGGCAATCTACCCATGTGGGCCACACATCCAATAGCTGAGTATCCAGGTGGTGGAATCGGAGCCCAGATGGAGCAGTCATTTTGACTTCCAGAGCCAGGGAGGGTACAAATGAGTGTAAAACCAGTAGCCTTCCTTACACGACCATATGTATTGCTCACTGCCACCACCACTTGTGTAGGAGGCACTGGTCTACATATTGTTAATATATATTAAATTACACATCTTAATCTGGAATTTTAGCTCCCAAGTAGAACAAAACATAATATTATAATTAATATAATGCTAATGTTCAAGGCCACACACACACAAACACACACAAGCAGGGGCATTGCCAGAGAAACATTTCACAGTGGGTACAAAATATAGTAATGAACAGAAATAGAGAAATGTATAAAAAAAAAAAAAAATTTAAAATAAGCAATCACAAGGCACCCCACTTATATATGTAAACTAGAATTATAGAAAAGGCTAAAAGGGTTGGAGAGGAGATTTGAGGACAGGATGATGAAAATGAAGAGGAAAACAAGAAAATTTTTCTTTAAAAATTCCCTGAAACACATGCTTGGCAAGATTTGCAAGAGAAAGCAATATTTCTATTTTCACAAAAAAAAATTTAGTGGATTCTGAAAGTATCTGTTTTCAAGTTCAGTTCCCTACCTAGAGAAAGGCATCGCCTCATCAGCGTCTTCAAAGAATATTACAAAACTATTTACTTTTTATGAAATGATAAGGACTTACACTGATCCAACTCTTATCCCATCTGACAAGGGTCTTGGACAAGCTTCCAGTAAAAAATAATTACAAACAAGTAATTTCAAATTCGGAAGAGGAGAAACCAAACAAGATAAGAAAATAGGGACAGAATAAGGCCCAATGAAAACAGGCAATTTAGCATGCTTACATCTAAACTCCCTTTCTTTATTGTTTTCTATCTGGGTTTCCTCTCCTTTAGACAGCATTTCTTTATTTTTCTCGGTTCTAAGGTTCATGAGATCCAGGGTGGGCCCTATGACATATTCCCTCCACACTTTCACAGACAAAAGATCTATTGGATTCACTTCCAATAACACTATCCCAAACAATTAATCTGAACAGGAGATAAAATTTCAGTTACTTCAGATCGCACTTGATAGCCCCATGTGATCTTGAAAATCAGAATCTAGTATATCTTATTTGGTTTAAAACATGTGTTGGACTGATACATGATAGTCATAAATAAATCACGTTAAGAAAAGAAAATAAGTACGATATAACAATTGAAATAAGTACCAATGAACTAGTTCTGAACAAAGTACTCACCCAAAAGCACCTCCAAATGAGAGTAAACACCAATAAAGATAAACAAACACTGCATTCTAAACAATTTTATCATGCTACCTTACCTCATCCAATCAATGGGTCAAGAAAATTCAAAAATCTATAATGTCGAGTTAGGCTAATATGACACTAGTGTTATATAAAACTAAATAACACCACATTTTAAACTCTTAGACCTGCTTTAAGATTCGTAATATCCGCTTTTACTGTTCAAGCACTTCATTTTGTATGGATCTTAAAGCAGATCTAAGGGTTTAAAATGTGGTGTTATTTAGTTTTATATAACACTAGTGTCATATTAACCCAACTCCTATAATGTCATCCCCTACTAAAGGTCTTTAATTTTCACTGAATGGCTCAGATGGCTCAGATCGCTCAGTCGGGTACCTAAAGTGGGATTTGGAGATAGAGCCAACCACGTTGCTGCTCTTACAGGTTAGGATGTATAGACAAAACATGTGGATTTAATAGAAAGGCCTGATGCAGTATTCACAAGAAATAATTGGAGCCACAAAATCTTATATAGTGTAACAGACCTTGATGTCACACAATCTCCCAATATAGCATAACTAGGAGGAGCCTGGGGTCTCCAAAATGTAAGATTGTAACCAGGCATGCAACCTATAAGCAATCCAAGAAAAATCATAAAAAAAAATATAGTATTAAGGGGGAAAAGAAGAAGAAGACACATTCCATTCCTATGTTTCAGACGTACATTCCACTCCTATGTTTAGACATCTCTGTCTTGGGTTTTAAATTGTAACAATAGGTCAATAGTTTAGATTTTACAGAGATGAATTGGAAGGATACGGGCAAACAGACAGTAACTTTTTAGCTAGTTGCATGCCTGCAGGTTCATTCATTTGTCCTTAATCTTTGTTTTCTTAAGACTTTTACCAAGTGTGCCAATTAGTTCAATCTTTCTTTTGTCCTCTAACTTCTGTTTCATTGGATATGGCTCACTTCTTTTATAATAGAGGCTAATGAATTCATCGTATGAAAGCGAAAAAAAAAATTGCAATTACTGTTTGGCTAAAAATATTATTTTCTTTACAAAAGAAAAAAACTAATGTTTGACTAATTAGTAAAGCTAGCGTGTGATGTGCTCACTAAGAGAATTTAGTAAGCACAACTCTAAAATCTATCGTATTGGCTTCAAACGACAAATCCAAACCGTTGAAACTGATCCACTCCACGAGTGATGTGAATACATGCAAAATTTTCAAATTCATTTAATACAAAGTCGAGCGGTCAAAAAAATGAAGTTTTATAAGTTATTTTAATGCATTCATTTTTCATAATTTAATTTACCGCTAGACTTTGTACTAAATGAATTTGAAAATTTCAAAAAAATTGTATGTACACGCATCAATCATGAGATATATCAGTTTCAACGGTTTGGATTCATCGTTTGAAACCAATCCAATATGTTTTGGAGTTGTGCTCACCAAACCCTCTTGATTCATTTGGGTCTATATATGAATTGTATTCCTTCCTTTGTTCATTTGGGTCTATATAGGCGTAACAATTACATTCATAACCCTACGGTTCTCTATAATTGCTTTCTTACCAATATACCCCTATAATTAATATTAATGCAATAAACATACATAAATCTCAACACTCACCCTCAAGATGGGTGAAAGATATCAATCAAGCTCATCTTGTCACAAAACCTATCTAGATCTATAGAACTAAGTCCTTTAGTGACACAGTCAGCTACTTGATCTCCAGTAGCTGCATAACTCAGCTCCAATAGTCTACTTTCTAACTTTTCCTTTATGAAGAATCTATCGATCTCCACATGCTTGGTTCTGTCATGCTGCACAGGATTATTGGCAATGCTGATCAATGACTTGTTATCGCACCACAATTTCATTTGAGCTCCGTGATTCACCTTGAGCTCTTCCAACAATCTCTTCAGCCACACCATCTCAGCAATTCCCAATGCCATAGCCCTGTACTCGGCTTCTGCTGTCACTCTCGCAACAACTGGCTGCTTCTTGCTTTTCCAAGAGATCAAGTTGCCCCCTACGAACATGCAATAGCTAGCTGTGGACCTCCTGTCATCTTGGCAACTGGCCCAATCAGAGTCACAGTAGCCCTCAATGTTCATATGTCCATTCTGCTTGAAAATCAAGCCCTTCCCTGGTGCACTCTTCAAGTACCTCAGAATGTGATACATTGCGTCCATATGGCCCTTCCTAGGATTATGCATGTAGCGGCTCACCACGCTTATTGCAAATGAGATATCAGGACGTGTATGTGTCAAATAGATCAATCTGCCTACCAGTCTCTGGTACCTCTCACGTTCAACCTGTTCTCCTGCCTCTGCACTAATCTTGGCATTCATATCAATTGGAGAAACTGCAGCCTTGCACCCCAACATGCATGTCTCAGTGAGCAAATCTAGGACATTTCCTTTGAGATAGAACAATCTCCTCTGCTCCACGAGCCACCTCAATTCCAAGAAAGTACCTAAGCTGTCTCAAATCCTTCACCTCGAATTCCTTCCCCAATCTTGCCTTCAAATGTGCAATCTCTCCCTCATCATCCCCGGTAATTATCATATCATCAACATACACAACCAGCATAGTAATGTGACCACCATGTTGCCTAGTAAACACTGTGTGATCAGCATTGATCTGCTGATAGCCAATGCCTACCATAGCCTTCCTAAACCTATCGAACCAGGCCCGGGGAGACTGTTTCAACCCATAAAGTGACTTCTCGAGCCTGTACACCTTACCCACTGTCTGGTTCATGCCAAACCCTGATGGAATCTCCATATACACCTCTAACAAGTCACCATGAAGAAACGCATTTTTCACGTCGAGTTGACGTAACTTCCATCCTCCATTCGCTGCCATGGAAACCAGTGTCCTCACTATGCTCATCTTCACCACTGGTGCAAAGGTCTCATCATAGTCGATGCCATAAGTCTGACTGTACCGCTTTGCTACCAACCTAACCTTGTAGCGCTCAACCAGACCCTCTGGATTTTGTTTTACTATAAAGACTCATTTGCATCCAACAGCCTTCTTGTCTGGTGGTAATGACACAAGCTCCCAGATTCTGTTCTTCTCGAGGGCCTCGAGCTCTTCTTGCATGGCTGCTTTCCATTTTGGATCTCCTTTAGCAACCTGCCAACACTTAGGAATAGATACAGTGTCTAATGATGCAATGAACGCTCTATGTACCGGTGATATGTGTGAGTAAGAGACAAACTGAGCAATCTCATGCGAAAAACCATATCGGTCAGGAGGAATGCCCGCATTCTCGCGAGGAGTCATTCTTACTGATAGGGGAGTGGGAGGAGTACAGAGGGGAATCATAGCACCTGTGTATTCTGAGTCTGAGGTGAATGGTGTAACCATCTCAGGAGTCGAATTAGGCAGAGACTAGGGACTTGGCACGGGTGGCACTGTAGGCACGGCTCCCTCATTCTGCTTATTTCTTCTCACATACACCTCATGGTATCTTGACTCCCCCTGAGCTTGAGTCCTACCACCCTCGGGCCCATTTCTCTCAACTTCCGGCTCACCCGCCGAATCCTCTCTTTGCGGCTCAATCTTGGTCGAATCCTCATTTTCAAGTTCAACCCTAGCCGAATCCTCCTTTTCCGGCTCACCTCTAGCTAGATTCTCATTTTCCGGCTCAACCCTAGCTGAATCCACTAGTGGACAAGAAATACCACCCACACTCACCATCCTCTTTTCACCATCACTACTACTCTCCCCCTCTTGCCTCATACCTCCTGTATCAAGCGAGTCTCCAAAAAGTGATGTAGTCTCTGAGTAGTAGTAATGTTCGAGCTCGCGGAATGTAACATCCACACTCACAAACAATCTCCTCTCTACCGGACTCCAGCACACATAACCCTTTTGAGTAGCTGAGTACCCCACAAAGATACACCTCACAGCCCTCGGATCCAATTTTTCAACATTTGGTCTGTTGTCTTTCTCAAAGCACACAACCAAATATCTTTGGACGAAGAATACCCTCATTATCTCCTTTCAACATCACACATGGAGTCTGCCAGTCCAACACTCTAGATGGCATTCTGTTGATTAATTGTGCGGCTATCAGGACTGCTTATCCCCACAAATATTTCGGAACATTCATTGAAATCATCATACTCCGAATTACCTCAAGGAGATGCATGTTCTTCCGTTCTGCTATCCCATTCTGCTCTGGTGTGTATGGACACGTGGTTTGATGCTGTATTCCATTAGATGACAAGTACTCCCCAAATGCTCTGTTGGTGTACTCTGTTTCATTATCAGACCTCAATACCTTCACAACTGCACCATATTGAGTCTAAACTCCTTTGTCAAAGTCCTTGAAGCAAGCAAACACATCACTCTTGTTCTTCATCAGATAAATCCAAGTCGCACGAGAGAAACAATCGATGAAGGAGACAACATATCTGAACCCATTCACAATAGTCGTAGGACAAGGCCCCCATACGCCTAAATGAACCAAATCAAAGGCATGAGAACTCCTACTTCCTGAGCTTAGATACGAACTCCTTGTATGCTTTCCAAACTCACATCCATCACACACAAGTTTCTGTTTGTCAGCTTTCTCATACTCTGATGGATATAAACGTTCCAATAGGCTGAAGGAAGAGTGCCCCATCCGCCGATGAATCAAAAGCAACTCATCCTCCACACTCATCCCAGACCCTCCTGCGCCCACTCTATCGACCACAAATGCCAGCGCTGTGTCCATCCCTTTGCGATCCATGTACCACAACCCGTCACGCCATGTGCCAGTCGCTAATATCCGACCTATCCCCTTCTCCTGAAAAACCATCCTCGAAAAATATCAAATGTCACAATGCATTTCTGCTCATGAATAATAGTGTACTAATAGATACCGGGTTTACTGGAAAGGAAAGAGCATGCAACACATTGGTTAGAGTCACTGAATCGGTACATCTCACAGTACCCTTACCAACTACTGGCTGAGCCGTACCATCTGCGATCTGAACGCTCTCTGAGACTACTAGGCGAGCATAGGAAGAAAACTCCCCAACAGTACCAGCCACATGGCGAGATGCACCAGAGTCGATTATCCAATCTGGTGATCTTATGGTGGATATAGAGGCCAGAGCAAGGATATCATGAGTACCTATAGCTGTGTGGGCAAGAGAAGCAAAGTTACCCTTGGATGAAGTAGAGATTGATGCATCATCTCTCACGCTCTTCACATTACCCATCAACTTCTTCCTGTCCCCGAGTCCCTAAGAATAGGCCTCCACGAGTACCTAATCCTCTGTAAGGTCCCCACCAGCTTTTTCTTCCTCCTATGCAACCATCAAATGTGCCCGGTTGCCTCTTCTTCCACCACTCCGACCTCCACGGCCACGACTCCCAGACTGCCCTCTCCCACCTGTATCTCTCTCCTTTGGTGACTTAGGGCAAGCTTGCTTCAAGTGACCTACCTCACCGCATCTGTAACACCGTCGAGACTCGCCTCTAAACCCTGTGTTACCTGTGTGACCTGAGTTAAAAACCACTAGTGCTGATTTCACCCCTGGAAGTCCTGCTACCCCAGCCTGTAGCCTAATCCGAGTCTCCTCAGTTAAGTGCCCCTCAAGATCCTTCCCTTCGAGTCTTATATCGATAGGTGCCAGCTCAACCTTTTTCACCTTCGGCTTGCTCTCAACAGAAGCTTGGTACACGGCCAATGCTCGTCGCACCATGACAGCCATCTCATCAGAGGTCAGCTTCGCGCAAGCCTTCGCAAACGCATTGCTAGTCTCCTCTTCTGACATTGATCGGACTCAGATATATGCCTCACGTATCAATCCAAGTCTGAATCCCTCCTATTACTCTCTTAGACCCGATCTTACACTGTTAAGATCAAGATCCACATTATCTCCCCCTTTCTTTTTCTCTTTCTTGACCCGAACTTGATCTACCTCATCAAGATACGAGCCCAAATCCAATCAAATCCGATCGAGAACCTGATCCAAACCAACTTCTCGGGTATCGTGGGGTAAAGACCCCCCACACCGGCCAAAACAAGCACAAGTCGCCTACCTTGTTAGCTGACCGGCTTAGAGAAGAAGAAAAAAAATAAATACAGAGGTGCTGTAACAATAAAAACGGAGCTGCTAAACTAAGTCAAACTAAGCTGTTTCTGAGACGGAGCTGCTGCCTTGCTTTGCTCAGCTAATGGCGGAGCCACGTGGCTGACTCAGGCAGAGCTAGGCGGAGCAGAGAACACCTCCTCGGTGGATCCAAGTCATCCAACCGGAGCTGTTGCTAATCGCCTGAGATCTGGTCCGATCTGACCTGATCAGAGGCGATGGTTGCAAACCCTAGGCGGAGGCGACCCCAGCAGAGGCGGCGACGGTGGCCGGAGTCGCTGGGCGGCAGCTGAGCTGGCGGTAGCTGCTCTCTCTGCTACAGTGCGAGCGGCTACTGTAGCGCTACAGTGCGCGAAAAAATTGAAGAAAGGAAAGCTCTGATACCATAAAGATTTTCAGCAAAAATGTGAATTGTATTCCTTCCTTTGTTCATTTGGGTCTATATAGGCGTAACAATTACATCCATAACCCTACGGTTCTCTATAATTACTTTCTTACCAATATACCCCTATAAATAATATTAATGCAATAAATATACATAAATCTCAACAGAGCACATCACACACTAGCTTTGCCCTTGACTAACTTACCTTTGGGAGACACCCAAATCCGCTCAAAGTTTGTGCAAGAAACAAGGGGATTGATATTTCCAAACTGCAATGCCGATATGGTTTGGTTTTGCAACTTCAGCAGAAGGGAGGCAACAGCAAGAGAGAGGTGGATGCATATGTCAGTAGATGCCACTATCACACTTGTCTTGTCTTTAACAGAGGTGTAGCCTCCAGATACATCAACCGGCTCGATAACTACCAGACCTGAACCAGACTCAACGGTGAGATCTTTAACTACTGCCCGTGAAAACACGTCATTTCCTTTAGAAGCATACCTGTTTCAATTGGCTTTTCTTGTCAAAAGCAGGACAGCAATACAAAATAAATGATTAAATGTACCCTTTTGCACATCTTAGCTAAGCATCCCTTTGAAAATAATAGACTTTCGCATTCAATAAGATATCAAAGCATATGCTGAAATCCAGCCTATGTAAGCATTCATAAGAAAGAAGATAAAAATTCACGGCAACAAAGTGAGCTAATAGAAGGGAAGGTTCATACATAAAACTGAAGTCCAATTTTGCTCGAAGAAGCTTTTCAAATTGCAAGGAATCATCAATTGACAGCTTTGAACTATCATAGAAGGTGAATTCAGGGGATACAATCTGGATTTATAGCCAAAAAGAAGAAGAATAAATTACAGGTATAAAAATTCTAAAATTGTAAGCATAAAACTGAGATTTTCATGTGCAAAATGCACAAGATTAAAAATGGAACTAAGACTTGTGCGCATTTTTATGTGTGTACTATATATTTTGTGGTCCACTTGTATCTTTGTCAAGATCGTTGTATTACAGGTTTCAGTATGGACTGGCAAGAAGGGTGATCTTTTGCAGGTAATGACTAAAATCGTTGGCTTTCTTTTCTTACCTGAGCCTCAAAAGAGAAACTAACAATCTCGCTAGATACAGAATCAGTAGCTTTCTCAGAAGTATCTGTGTCTTTGTTCAAACTATCTTGTTGGCTCTCATTCTCTTCCTCCATATTTGATGGGCCACTGTCTATTAAAGAGATCTCAACACCATCCTCTTCAGCAACCAAGAAGCTGCTTCCGTTGTTCAAGTAAGTGCATTTCCTTAAAAGCGCACCATTCTAGAATAACAGCAGAACACAATCATTAAAATATACCATGTGACAACAGAAAAGGCATCTTCCATAATCTCTACAGTACAAGAAATCCACACTGGATGCAAGGTATTGCTTAATTTCCCCTGAAAACTTCACTTTATCCCACAGAAGTGTCCTTTTGTATAAAGTATTACTACCACATAGCAGAGCCACAGTTGAGGAAGGTACATTATAATACTGCACCAATCTATAATAATAATAATAAAAGACAAACAATCATAAAAGTAACCGGCGTGACAAAGAAAAGGATCCCTTGTTTCCATACCTACAGCACAAGAGAGCCACACCAGATGCAAAGAATTAGTTTAACACCTTAAAGTTCTACTTTGTCCCACAAAAAAATCCTTTTGCAGTCTAGGAGTGAAGTGTTACTACAACATTGCATGGACAAAGATTAACTTTGCCAGATCTTATTTTTCTGTAATAGGAGTCAAGTAAATCACGAGTACTCTTAAATACCATTGTTGTACCCAAAAAAATTTCTCAATTGAAGGAAACAACGGATGCATCTACCTCAATTTTGACATTCTTGAAGCGCAACCTCTTGCCAGGCCCAATCATAATGATAGTACCGCCAGAACACCATTGCCCTTTCCGTTCAAACTCATCACTCAAAGATAAAACACCCCCACAACCATCGTACACAAATTCCCCCACATCAACCCCATCCACAATCAACTGCCTAGCCGGGGAGAGATGGACAACATTCTCACTCTGGTGATAAACCGACTCATGCATGATTATGTCATCACTATTGGTTAATGGATCATTCTTTGGGTCCATAGCCTCCTCTCGTCCTGTTAGCATCCCAAGAGAAGGCACAAAGTACTCAACCACTGCAAGAAGGAAGTCAAGAACAACAAGCACGCGGGGTTGTTGGATCCGAATAACAAAAGACTGGAAGGAAGTGCGCCATCTGTAGTCCATTATCAGCATTGTTAGGTTACAGGTTTCATTGCCAGGTGCATTGGAACTTAGTCTGGTGTCAAGTGACACTTCCTGGGGTTGAACATTAGAGTGAGTGGTGTCAGAGGAGTCACCACCAAGCATGAGCTGCATCTCAGGCTTCGTATCTGGGCGGATGTCTAAGATGGAGAACTTGGGGATGGACACAAACAAGTCCATTTCCAAGAGGGATGTTGTACGGTATGACACCCAAAGACCTTCTAACTGCATGAACAAATAAAAGGAAGTAATTAATTGCCAGTCATGCATCCCAGTGTATTAATACAATTTGGAGAGAAAATTTAATACTGTTACTTTGATGGTAAATTTTATTGAGAACTAATGGAAGAATAGTCATATACCATAGAACACTTCACTGAACAACATGAAAGAATCATAGTGTCATATAATGCATCCCAGTGTATTAATACAATTTGGAGAGAAAATTTAATACTGTTACTTTGATAGTAAATTTTATTGAGAACTAATGGTAGAATAGTCATATACCATAGAACACTTCACTGAACAACATGAAAGAATCATAGCGTAAATGGACCATTTACATGTGAAAATTCTTATGCCGTACTATTATAGTTTGCAGACATGAACAAAGTCACCTTATTTACCATGAGTGTGAACAACGTACTCAAAAAACCTTGATAGCATATGTTCTTGGTTCCCGGCACAAAATGAATGTATTTAGTGAGGAAAGAGAAAAATGAACAGATTATGATATGTACTACTTACGGCTATCTGGGCCAGCGGGGTCTCAGCATCAGGCCCGGTTCGCAGCTCTAGCAATGCATACTGTATGTCAACCCCAATTACAAAAACAGTGCGGGAGAGTAACAGTTGGCTGTTATACTTGAGGTTCACTTTGTCTGCCAACATGCGAATTGACTCCTTTGTTTCCATTGGGTTTTCACGGAAGCTTGGAGGTATGTTTGGTAACTCGCACAGGTTCATCGAGATACAGGTTGAAATCACATTGTACTCTTTGCCAGACATTACACCATGAAGCAATGGGACCTGTGCAGGAATCACATAACAAAATCCATTCAGCTCAGTGGAAAGTATAAAATGAATAGTAATATAGAGAGGACTTACTGTGTCGGGCTTTCACACTCAAGTTTTGGCAAAATTTCAACATTATGTCATTGATAAAGCTTTGCCTCAATTATAAGAACGCCGCATAAACAATTAAACTAGTAAATTCCTTTGTACGGCATTGTAGCTTCTGTAGATCATGTTCCACTAAACTTCATAAATTAACAATTATTGGAAAATACATTTTCACAGATAAAAGAATATGCAGTACAAAAACTTAAATGGAAGAACCAAAGACTTTGTGCAGCCTCATATAAACAAAGAGAAATTAAGGACTTCATGACAACAAAGTACCATAGAAACAGTGCCAAGCAAAAATCATCTGACAAGTAGAAGGTGCGCACCTGAACCTCAATTGTCATTGTTGGGACCTTCCGGAAGACATCTCTCAAGCTCCGATGGACCTCAATAAGCATGCGCTGAGCTTCTCGAACCATTGGCTTCCCTAGGGTACCATCAACTCCAATTGCCATGTTAATTCCATCTATCTATTATACAAAGACACATGTCAACACAGAAAGGAGAGAATTGTTGCACATCCTTGAAAAATGTTCATACAAACCTCTGCAAGAAGGATATCAAGATGCACTGCAGAAGGGTCACTATCTTTGTCCCCATGCCAACTAAAACTGTTCTTCACTTTTAGTTTTCCCAAATCAAGTTGCATATAACTACAAGGGAAACGTGGAATAAAAAAAACAATATTTAAATCAAGATTGCTTACGACTTCCAATATAGTAAAAAGTACTTTTTTCTGGAAAAAGCAAAGACCCCAGAAAGAAAGTAAAGCTGTGGAAGATCAATACTTTAGCTCAATTAGAAAACCAATTAACAAGAAAAGGTAGATTTGAGTTCAAACAGGTCAAAGACAACCCAAACACCTTGCACGGGCACCCCAATCAGCATATTCTGGTATTGACGCAACTCATAAAGCAAAGCAGTAATTATGGGGAGTCTCTAACTATTGGATAAGCCTTCATGCATGAAACACCAACTAATTCTTCAACAAGCCAAAAAACACCGTGATTTTTATTCATAGGAAAATTGAAAAACAAAATATTAGAAACGAGAATGGATCCGTGAAAATTTTAAAAACAGGAAGGGGTACACGGCCCACGTCCCTGAGGGACGCGATGCTATTTTTAATCTCCATGGGATGCCATGGCATACCCCAGCCCAAGAATTTCAGCAAAAAAAAAAAGAAAGAAAGAAAAAAATTAATAAAATTCTAGGGACGCCATGGCATATCCAGTCCCATATACAAACCTCACGAAAGCTCTTTTTTCAGCTGAATAACACCAAGTAAAGTTTTGTTTTCAGCTTTTGTATATGGGACTGGGTATGCCATGGCGTCCCTAGAATTTAATTTTTTTTTTTTTTCGTCGGACTTGAATTTGGCATGGCGTTCCTCGGGGACGCCATGGGCCGCGTACCCCTTCCTGTTTTTAAAATTTTCTCGGACCCATTCTCGTTTTTAATATTTTGTTTTTCAATTTTCCTATCAATAAAAATCACGGAAAAAAACAACAACGACGACTTTAAATCAGTTTCTAACACCACCCTACTGATAAATTACCAGTAGCAGATTGATCGATAAGTATCACAAAGTATAGTATCCTTGATATCATGTAATTAAATATAAATAAAATTGAAGGCAGTGAACTTAGATACAGCAATACTAACTCTTTGCTATTTGAATTTGTGGGAACAATGATTATTGGAGTGTCAAGAGAGAGGTCAAGTTTTACAGCAGTGGAACCATCAATCTCATACTTCTTAATCAGCCATTCAAAACCCCCTACTTTGTCAATCAACTTTATAGCCTCCTCTGTATGGGGCGAAGCAAGCTCCATAAAGTATGACATAAACTGGAAAAGAAATATCATCAATGGGCATTTGAAATTGGTGAAAGTAAATTACTTGACAACTATTCTAGTGCATAGTTTGACATTGACCCTCCAAAGCATCCTTGAATAAGATTAAAAGTGCTTTTGTTCTTAGATTCAAACAGACTTTTGTCAAAACTTTACTCATTAATTGTAATGCCAAGCAATGCAGGCATAGTACATATATTTGGACCAACTCTAAGTCTGATGAAATAAAACACACACTACAGTTGAGCTGATTGTTCAAACCCAACAAAAGCGCTCTTTTAATAACTACCTCATTTGCATGAAGGATCAACCGGGCCGACAGATTACAATTAAAAATAATATCTAAGCAGCTAATACTGACAGCATACCTCTTGAACAAACCGGTAAAGGAAAACAATACGAACAGCTGAAAGCTGCCCAGTCAAGCTGTAATCATATCCCTCGTAATCATCATCGTCAGGACTATACGACTGGAATGTATACTGTGAATAAAAAAGAACAAAAATCAAGGTTTAGAAAGTTCCAATATTTTGCATTATGCAACACTGCAACAGTAAAAGCAAAACCTCAATAAGTGATTCAATGCCTTCTTTCCTAGTATCACAGAGCCAGCCCCACTGATGATCAGGCCCAAGGGACATATCACAAAGCCTAGTATTTCCAAGAGTGCCATTAATGGAAATGGAACTTGGATGAACCTGCAAATATGAAGAGCTGTCCTGAGTCCAGACTCATATGCTGAGATTAAAACATGACAAATTATTCAAAGCCATAAGTGCAAAATGCTAAATCTCTGTCTTACCTTGAGATCAAAGAGGAACCTCTCTTGCACAAACATGGCAAGCTGAGAACTATCTTCTTTGTTCAGAAAAACAGAAACTTGGTCGACATCCATTCTCAAATCAAAAACAACCCTGCCCCTGCCATGTCCGAGCAAACCCTTGATTAAGGTAATTTCTTCCTTTTCTGAGCTCTTAGTATTTTCTGAAGACAAAGTCATTATAGTTTTAGTAGTGCTTGTGGTCATAGCAGCGTTGGATTCAGTATCAGTACCGTAGTTAACCATGCTTACATCCAAGCCAAAATCAATCAAGGCAACAACTGTGGGTCTGTTACAGTAAAACTCCATTGCGGTCATCCTGATGCTCATCTGAGACGGCAAAAATTCAACAAAATATATTTCAAAGAGTGACAAAACTTTCAAATTTTTACTTGCTGTACTTCTACTTTATAACTGGCTTGTAATATCTACTTAGGTTGTAAACTTTTCTTTCACTAATACAAATTGTTAGTGGGCATTTCGCCCCTTGATCTACAAAAAAAAAAAACTTTAAACTTGCAAAGAAAAGATAAATACACACCCAAAACCTCATGTGACTCGGAACAGAGAAAGCCTTGAAGGAGTGGATCAGACAAGTAATGGAATGATCATATCATTTCTTGTTTCTACAATACACTTTTCTATTCGGCAAATCAATCGGAATAGAGAAGTCCTTAAAAGGAGTGACCAAGAAATCATGTAATGATCATATCAGTTTTCTTTTCTACAATTACAATGTTCTATTCAATAATTAATCAATGGCATCTAAAGAATATACATCCAAAGTAATCTGTGTTGTTGGATATTGGAGATTTCTTGGACACAGATGCAGGTTGTTTTTATTTGGAATAAATTGAACAAAATTCAAGTCTTTGCAAGGACACAAGTAGCAAGGGAGGATTTTGTCATTCGGGAGACACAAAAAAATAATGACAATTTTTTTAATGTGTCTTAATTTGAAAGTAGAAGCTATATTTACCACAAAGCTTGTGAAGAAAATGCCAATTTCCTATCCATATTCATTTACCTGAGTGTCAATACCATCATAAAGATGGTAATCAGGGCTCCTGGTGATGAACGTCAACGCAACAAAATCCGTGCCACTGTCATCAGTTGCCTCATAATATATCTCAGACATGTCACTCCCGGGCACATAAAAAACCTGGTTTGTCGGAGTTGCTGTAAACTCAGGCAATGCATCCTTAAAAGAATCCTCTTCTAGAAAAAAGCTACTATGCTCTGCTTCAGAATCAAGCATGGGGGAGTGAGTTTCATGCAATTCCTCATTTTCCTCATTTGCCAGAGACACAAGCAAGTATTGCGGGTTTGGAGACAGCCGACCTTGGAGCATGTCTTGTATCTTCAGGGAATGTAGCTTTGTCTTTATGGTGAGATCACCTGTGTACCTTGCAAGATTTACCTAGGCACAAAGAGATGAAAGGTGGACAGTTATCACCAGGTAATAAATTAGGGCCAACAGCATCATTCACATGCAAGAATGGAAATTCTATTACATTTGTAACCAGAAGACATGCCTTTTAGATCCAGGACTGGTCTCATACTACTATTCTCAATTCTATTTCCCTCCCTTATTTTGGTTTTTTTATTGAAAATTAAAGGCTAGTGACTAAATTTAGATTCAGAATCTATTCAGGCTCTAAAATTAACAGTTTAGGTAGAGAAAGAAGACACACTAAGCAAATGATACCCAGCATGGAGAGCAGTGACTATATTCATTGCTTGTTTATCATTTATTCAATTTACTAACAAACTACACTAAAATGTTGTTTGAGTAAAACAGTAATGATGTGTGCCTCAAAAGGTTCCTAAGGCTCCAATGAAGAATGTTTCCGTGTGTAGCTGAACCATGCTCTGTCCAAAAGATTAATAATGTGGTACCTTTGCTCCATTACCGAGAAGTTCCAAGATTAGCACCTCTTCAGCATTTTCACTCTTTCTGTCCAACTGCAATACCAAAATAGAAAGCACATCATATGCTCAATCAAATTTGGTCACTTTGATACTTGTTAATATAAGATGGCCCAAATTATCTTACCTTCCCATATATAGACAATTTTGTTTCTACAACAGAGCCATTAAGAACAAAGTCAGCACTCCCAACGTTACCAAACTTCTGGACAGGTGTTCCTGTCGGGGTAGAATCAGCGGAGCCTCCAGGTATATACATATCTGCTGGGGCCTACATAGAAAAATAAATTTTAAGGACAAATATGTATGTGATATTGAAATATATGATATAGAAGGAAGGAGTTAAATACTGAAGCTCTGTAGATCACTTGCACAAGTTCCTTCATCCAAATAGCCTTTTCCTCATTACTAGGAAATTCAATAATTAGTGTACTTGTTGATTCCAGAGCCTGGCATTAAATAAAAAAAAACACTCATGAACGAAAATCACAAGGCATACAACTCGCAGATACAACAGCAGCAGCAGCAGCAACAAAGCCTTTAGTCCCAAACAAGTTGGGGTAAGCTAGAAATGAAACCCACACCGCAGCTGCATACAACTCGCAGATGCAAATATAAAAAAATTCAACTTCAATCTCGTATCAAAGTACCAACGTTGCTAAGTTTAAAATTTTCTTAGTCAGCCAGCACTTTTTTCTGATCTCATATATTATTGTTTTAATTGAATAGGCTGTGGTTTGCTTAAACCAAAGCACTATCAGACAAGCTCAAGATTATATCTGGAACAAGATATGGACATTAACTAAAATAATAGAAAAGGTAGCATTTAAAGGAGTAAGGGAACATTGTCTTGCCTTTTGCACGTCAAGCCCTCTGGAACTGACTGCAATAGCATAGAGAGACCCACCAACACTTGCTGAAGGTACCTCAAATATGTGCCGACCAGCCATGCTGCCATGCGATATTATATTAAAACAAAAAGATTTGATAACCAAATGGCTGCCAGAACAAATAATTCATGCTATAAATAACAGCTCCTGTTTTGGTAAGTTGCATAAACTCCACTTCACACGAAGGATTGAAAAACAAGGGCAAAAGATTAAATGGCAGCCAGAAACAAATAATTCATGCTACAAATAACAACTCGCTTTTTGGTAAGTGCATAAACATCACTTTACAGGAACAGCTTAAGTAGGTTAACAGCGGGGCAGCACAAACAAAAATTTAAAAATCAGGGATTTCCATTCATAAAAGCACAACATTTAAGGGAACTGAATGTTCTGCTGGTACATAAACAGGTTTAATTTGGACAAACAACCCCACTTTAATCATATATAACTGTAGTAAATACTGATCCCAACTGATTGGGTTATGCAGCTGTTGAGAATCAAGATTGTATCAAGGGTATTTCGGAAAAAGAGTAATTAGGGAATAGTTTAGGGACCTCTATGTATTATGTGCAACTATATAACCCAATTTGGGGAATTAATGAAATTAAGTTTCTCAAATCAATTTGGTATCAGAGCACAGACCGTCCGCTTCGTTTCCGCTCAGTCCGCTCCACCAAAAAACTAGGTTACTCAGAAAGTCACGTTCCAACTAAGGATCAAGTGGCGGATTGCCTCACAAAGGATCTTAGCTCTTTAGGTCTTTCTAGATTATGTGACAAGATGGGCTTAGTGAATATCTTTCACCCATCTTGAGGGGGAGTGTTGAGAATCAAGATTGTATCAAGGGTATTTCAGAAAAAGAGTAATTAGGAATAGTTTAGGGACCTCTATGTATTATGTACAATAACCCAATTTGGGGAATTAATGAAATTAAGTTTCTCAAATCAATTGCAGCCAATTCTGGAAATTTTGGTGATTATTTTGGACAAGATTTAACGAGTGAATTCGAATCAAAGTTCATATTAAATTATATAGGCACAGTATAAGCACATACACATAAACATTGAATCGCTGCAGTCTCAGAATGATGGTATTGTTCTAAAGCTAACCAAGATTCCGGTATCACTGCACACGAGAAAGATATACAAAAGAAGAGCCGGTGTACAAACCTGCAGCACCTCTGATAGGTTTGGGCAGTCTCGAACTCCAAAACATAAAGATACAACCCGGATAAAGCAAGATGACAAGGGTGCCACTCAGCCATAGAATTGCCTATTCCCTAAACCAAGTAGATAGCACCAAATAAGTCACCAGTCCCATAAAAAGTAAAAAAGCATGAAAATTTGCATATGCATTCAACTTATTCATGCCAGTATCTTACCACAGTTACGGCTACAAGCATGGTTTTCATATAACCGGAAACCAATATAATTGTATTATTTTAGTATCTTCTTTGAGAATTCCACAAATAAACCTCATATGCAAGTATACATAATGCATTAACTGAATACATACCCTCCAAACCAAAATCCTAGCATTAGTAGTCAAATCAGCAGGATGCCAAAGAACAAGATCAGCTTCATCAGCACCTTGGTCAGTGTTTTCTTTTGAGTTGTAGAATAAATCCATCAGCTCAACAATCTTGTGGTATCTTTCAGGTGAGAAATGGAGGCTGAGATTTGGCACTTGAACAGAAATCCGAGATGACGGATAGTGTGGGTGAGGGATTTTGATCTACAAGAACACATAATGTTAAAACAAAATAATTATCACCTACCGCATTTTGATAAAATTAAAATGGGAAGTGTAGAATAGTTAAAACAATTATAGCAGGAAGTCAACACGTAGTGTTAGTCATGCCGACAACATATAACACTACTAGAGTTCTACCAGGATGAAATAAAAAAAAAAAAACTTTGGATTCAATCGAGTATCCAAAATTAAAGGAAATTAATAACTAAAAAAAATTGTAGTAAAAGAAAAACCTGGTCGAATACGAGTGACATCCCACATGGGTCAAGAATGGAATATACTTGTCCAGAATCACCTTCAGAGACTGGTAGTCTTGTTTGACTTGTATTCTCCGCATTGGAGACATGTTGACCCTGTGACAAGCTGTCACTGAAAAAAACTGCCATGTCCCTTCCGGATACCCAAAAGTGGGAGTACATGCTTTGTCTGTCATCCCGTGGACCATCCTATAGTAAATTGAAAACTTTATAAAAGAAGCAAAGAGATTTCAACATAAAAGAGAGTTTTACATAACTAAAAACACAACTCTCCTTGCTAATTCGGTTTGGCATTTAAAAAAATAGAATAAAATCAATTTTAGGTGAGATATCTTACTCCAGTATGAAATGTAAAATGACCAAAATCAAGAATGAAGTTACTATCTCCAAATGAAGACTCGGTGGATCTCAAAGGAATCCAGACTTTTGGGGCATCAAGATCGATATCAAGTCCAAACCTATGCAAAAGAACCAGAAATAATGATACATCGGTAAAAATAAGTTTATAGCAAAAATGGACCCAATATGCAAAAAAATTAAACAGCAGAGCCAATTTAATCGGGTTGGAATGATAGTGGGACATTCAGTGACAGAAAATTGAAATAAATATCATATTGATAATAATGCATCAATTATGAACCCCTGCAACCATAAATCCACAGAAGAAAAAAAAAAAAGACCAAACATCAGAGGAAAAAAAATCCAGCATAGTACAGGCTGCCCAGTCGGTTGTGTACTTCTGAAGTCTGAGGATAGAGCAGCTCCCTTCACCATCCCCTAATCTAAGATTTTACAACCCTGCCTCTCTTCACAGCCACATATGATCCACCCCACCTTTTCTCCACCCACCCCACCTCCAACTCCGCCTCTCCCTACGCTAGCATTCCTACTTCCTAGCAGCAATCCCAATCTAAGAAAGAAATCAAACCTTGCTCCAGGCCTAGAGAGTCGGAGGGTCACCACCAGCCTAGTTACCAGCCTCCTAAGCCACCTCCTCCTTACCATAATCCCTACCCCCTTTTCTACATCCTCCACCCAACTCTGTGTCACCTCTCACTGTCTTCCCAACCTCGCCCCCACAGAGAGAGGACAGTGGAACTCTTGACCAGAGAGGCTGCCAACCTCCCACGCCACCACTTCGCACAGCTCTTTTTGAAAAAACAAAAAGAAATAACCCAAAAGAAAGAAACTGATGTTGCTGTGGGTGTAGGTGGTTGGTCATTTGTGCTGCAGCTGCTTTATGATTACTGTTGTTGCAGGCCACACAGACCATTAGTGGCGGCTATACAAGATTCCAAGCTGCAACTACAGAGCAATGACAAAGCTGGAAGACAGTTGCTGCTAGGTTAGGACTTGCACTCTTCAGTTCTCTAGATATGTCTTGATTTTTGTTGTTACTGGTTGGTATTTCATGGACTTATTGGAGTTCTGTTGTTGTTGGATGTCAGGGTAGATTGATGTCTGTGTTGATGATGTTTTTATGTTTTTTGTGCAAGTAACTAATGTAACCAAGATTTTAATTTTAAGATGAATTTAACACGAAGGGGGGGGGGGGGAACCTGCTTTGCTCTTCCAAGACTATCTGAAGCTGCTCTTGAGCCTTTCTTGTTACTTTCTCAAACTTTGACTGATAAACATAAGAGAATCAACCTATAAGATTGTAATCCATCAAATTGTCTAAATATACACAAAAAGAAAAAATGTAATTGTCCATTACCTGTAAAGCTGTTGCAGTTTCCATTGTGATTCTAGGGCTAATAGCATTGCTCCTTTTCACAAACTCATGAAACCTTTCATAGCTAACCATTGAGACCTATGAAACAAAAAGGCAAAATATTAACTGTACAGAGGCAGCCTCCAAAGTCTAGCATACAAACAATATCATTGGTAAGAAGATCCTTAAGAATGTGCAAAAGCATATCCATCACTTAGGTCAAAACTAATTTTACTCGATGTTCAAATCTGGAAAGAAAATCCTTAACAGAAACCATTTGTCATCCAACATTGTAAAGATGACAAACAAAAAATTAAAAGGCCCAAGATACCCCCTTCATAAAATTAATTTCTGTAAGACTATCGAAGAAACCTCGATGCATGCAAATTGTACATCTGCCAAAAGTTACTAATTTGATCCTTTCCGAACTATGGATGAAATCGGAGCAATACTATCAATTTAAACCCGTATGTCCACAGATACAAACAGAAATAATTATGTGGATAGGGATATTAATGTTAAGGTGGAAAGATACAATTACAAAATCGGATAGATCCCTTGCAAAAGGATATGGTTACAGATGGATTTCTATCAGTCATCTGAATTCCTGATTTCTTTTACTTCTGTTGGAAAACTAAAATTTTTACACACTGTTATTTATCGTGCAAGTCAAATAATATATGCAAGCTTATTATCTATTTTCAATGCTGAAGTTATAAGCTATTATTAAAGCACTTACATTTGTTGTATTTGCATCTTTATCCATAAAAAGTTTGACTCACTCCAAATATGTATCAATTATACTAAATATCTCGTATTCATATTAGCACGGTTTTGAACTTTGACATCCATTCAACATCTATTATGATTTTAGTATTATAGACTCTGCTTCCACCCCTAATCTGGATTCCTCTATCAAACTAGTATAATTATCTTGTAAAGGGTTACCGTGACATGGCAAGGAGCTATAGTAGCTGAAAGCTTCCAGTCCAAGTCTTCTCCCAGGGGAGCATGCATGAAACTGGCAACCAAAGCATTGCTCTTTCTCTCACTAACAACACTGTGTGCAAGTGGGCCATCAGGTGAAGACAATCCGCAATACTTCAGTGACATATCACAGCAGATGCTCTTAGAATATAACTTTGTCGCCACATGGAGATGCTCAAACCTACCACAAAGGACCTCCACCCCATCTATATTGATGATACGGGCTGCAGCTTGAGTGATGGAAACATCCAGGAGGAAGACAATCATGTTTGGAGAAAGCTTGCCCATCGGAGAAAGGGTGTCATCTTCTTGTTGATGGTAGCTTATCAGTTTATTGATCGCTTGCCATTCTTCCTTTGTTAGCTTTTCTTCATCACCTAGCACTTGCTCGACTGATGTGTCTTGTTGTCCCGAAGCAGTCTCTCCATAAGACCTATAAAGAAAGAAATTTTATGTGGCTTTTGTTCTCACAATTTGATGAGATCTAAGAAGGTACAACAAATGACCTGTTACAATAAGTTACTTTAATAATACAATTAAAAAATAAAAAATTCATTACCATCCTAACGGCCACCAGCTTTTCTTGGAGGAAGCCTTCTTCCTTGACAACTTCACTGACTCAACCTTGGCATGGGCCAGCAACCTAAGCAGCATAAATAAGAGACGGGCATTTTGCAAATTTGTACATCAGAATTATAATACCACATAGGGATCAAATCAAAAGCTTTATTGATTGCCGATTAAGTAATTGACAATTGACCGATTAGCATGAGTTCGAATGGAAATCCCGTTCACTGAAGCTGATCAATCTTAAGCAAGCAAGTGGTCTGTGAAGAATTAACCAATAAAATATGGAAGCTTTTTAAAGGAGATCAGAAAATCAACACCCTGCTTATTTTCATAAGAACTGGAAGTCCAGCGTTACTGGAAAGCTGGCTGTAGATCTATTGATTTTTGTTATAGGATTTTTCTCTTCTTAATGAACCCAGTTAAATTGTACATTTCTGAAATTTGAATAGCAGAGGATAAAGGCCCTTTATTAATAACTTGGGACCCACCTCCAGAGTATAATGACCTTTGAGTCAAGAACTCTTTCAATCTGCCTAAGCTCAGAAACATCTGTAGTTGCCGACTGTTGGAGTGAAGTTGCATATAGTTGCACATATCGCCGACGGAGCTGACAATGGTCCTTGATTCTCTCCCAAGAAAAGAAGTAGCTAAGACCCAAAAAAAACATAAAAAAATAAGTATGAGCATATATTATTTACCAAAATAGAAAGAAAAGGAATAATGGATAAGGACTGTTTTGCACTTAGTACTTTATATCCAGTTTTAGCAGATTGTACAATCCTTGTGATGCCTTGCTACTAGTGAGAATAGAAGAATTATGACCAAATTCCTCGTGTAAATCAAAATACAATAATGACCACCTCAGTTGTAGTGCAACACTGATCGAATTATTTCTGGTCTCAACAGAGAATGAAGGAAAATAATAGATGAGATAATCAATTTTATTTTACAAATATACATGTGCTCGTACCATGATTTCTTCTGACGCCAGCTTGCCAACATAGCATACCTCCACCAACCACGAGGATCATCTAAAACTGGCACTACAGGCCTCAAGTGAGACACCTCAACACGTGTTTTGAATCTTGAAAAGGTCTCTAACAACTTTATTCCGTTATAATATTGAGCCTGATAAAAATAAATTTAGAACATATCTTTAAATAAAATGTTTGAACTCATACTAAGCTAACAAATTGCTGAAATGATAGAAGGAAAGAAAAACTACCTCAGTGACAGTTGAAGAAACATCGGCTAGGAGGACTGATGCCTTCACAAAAGGATTATTTGGGTCACCTCTTTCGTCTTTGCCGAGCCGCTGGTACTTAAGGACACCATTTATAGGCGAAACCAAGTATTGTCGGTTAGATGCCCAAACTGAATTTGACCCAGGCGAGCATTCATCTATCCCATCTTGAAAAATCTACAGCCATAAAAATCAGAAGAATAGCATGCATTCACAAAACACTAAAATGGATGAGACAATTTTACATCAATTTCAAGTTAGCAAAACAAATAGCACGAAGAAAAGCTAACCTCACTCCATTCAGAAGGACTCAAGTCCTCCCACTTCTTATCAATTTTCCAAGGAGTAGAGTCTGAATCGTGATATACAGCCAATCTGTGCAGTTGCACTGACTATAAAATGAATTAGATAATTCAAGTCTACAAATACACTGTCACTATCTATGCCAATATTAAGGTTTGCAGCCATACTTACTAACAGGTTAAAGTCATATGAACACAACAATTATAAATAACTTTGAATCTGTCACTATTTTTATCAAAAGGACCCTTAAATTCCCCCTCTCTCACTCCCCTACCTCCAAATTTTAAAATACCACCTAATATTCTTCATTCTTTGTTTTTGTTTAGTTACCAGGATGCAGTTGACTTTAAAAGGTTCGACAAAAGAGTAATCAACCAGGAAAATGCAAATTTTTATTTTATTTTGACCGAATTAGAGGTAATTTGATTAAAAAAGTTGATATGTTTGATTAATTTACTATTAGAAGGCTACCTGCTTTCTCCAACCATAAAAAAATGAAATTACAGCTTTAAAGAGTTGAGTTTTCATGCTTGTAAGGTTTTATGCTATTGTCGTCTTGTAAAATTGATCTTAATTTCTGATTTAAAATTAATTTTATCAAAAACTAATAATATCACTAGCTAACTAAAGGGATGAAACCATTTTTAATCTCCAGCAATTATTATGGGGCTTCTTCACAATCATTGAAAACACAAATAGTTCTTGACGATACTTGATAATAAAAGGGCTCTTTAACCAAACTACATCTATTTGTATGCCTAGAAGACACTAAACATAAAGCCAAATAGTGCATACCTTACGTAGCTTATCTAGTGCAGCACTTGTATCAAAGGTCTCATTTCCCTTCCCATCCACTGTGACAGCTGCAAGTTTTGACAAAGTGATGCCTGAGCAAAATGGATGGCCTAGATTGCTGAGAGAAAAAACCAGTCCATACATACATGTCACTAAACATGCGTCGAAATGAGAATGTAGTTTAAACTCCCTCTAAAAGGGGAGAGAATAATAGACACCACTATGTGTACTATTTATATATTAATACCAAATAACAACAGACAGATACCCTTGCCCTGATATTACTGAACTGATCATCTTAACGCTTGCAATTACTTTAGTCACAAGGGGCATCTGCTTATCTTGTTTTTCTTTGCTCTTATTCAAAAAATTGTCTAAAATGCACAGATGTCAAACTAGTCTGTTATAGAAAAAAATATGAAAACAAGCACGAACCAAAAGGTACAACCTCATGACACCATGCTAAAGCATATAAATCAGGTATGTTCATAAAAAATACCAAAGACTTCGGCGCTGTTCCAAAAGCAAAAAAAGAAAGAAACTACAAGGAAAGAAAAAAGAAAAAAGTACCTAACAGAATCCTCTAACCGAATATGCACATTGCTGATAGTAACTTTCAGATTTCCTAGCACTGTAGCAGTTAGGGAACTCACCCATGCAGTTCCAAAGGATGCCTGTCATAGAGCAATACTGCATTAGTAAATACTGACATGAAAAGTGTTTAGACAAGAATTAACTGTAATGCATCAAGTCGCCATACTGATCCATCTTTTGAATATCCGCTTGTAGCTTCAAGGGTCGCTGCCTCTCTCTCCTGCATGTCCAATCATAACAGAAGAAGGGCTTCTAAACATCATTTATCCAAAATCTGATTTTTTTTGTTTTTTAGTAAGAATAGTTTATACATCTAGAGAAGCATGTTTAAGATACAAACCTCAATCTGCTGGAGTTTGGCTTCGAAAAGCTTTTCTCTATCTTCAGGCTTAAACAAATTAAAAAAATATACATATATTAGTAATGACAAAAGCTTCTGGTGGCAACTTAGGTATAATGAGGATCATTAAAAGGCAAGGACTACAAGGCATGTTAACAAATACCCCTCTAATGAGTACAGAACAATCCCTGCTGCACACCACCAACATTATAGGATTTATTATACAAAGATGTCCAACCACCATGTCTATCTCACTTAATTGACATAAGAAAAAACATCATTTCATTGAATAAAGTGGGGATGGGCATTCCAAGGGATATTCTCACATGGTAAGGTGCACATGAGAATTCAAGATACTGCAAGTGTATATAGAAACTTCCCATTTGAAAAAGCATATATTACCGTGCTGTGCTGGCCATCTGGAGCAGGCTCCGCAAGAATAAAGACACGGTCAATCAGCACTATAACAGGATCCTTACCGAGGCTTTTCCATGGAACCTTTCAATGTACAATTGATGTATGTTAGGCAGAAAAAGAAGAAAAAAAACAATAACAAAACTGCAAAACTGCAATGTTTTGCACCAAACGAAGAATGAAGAGTATTTAATCTGATATTTCCGCAAAAAAGAAAAGGCATGGTCACCGATTGAATGCATGAAAATGCACTGGTATCCCCCAACTGTTTCAATAGTACACAGGCAAAAAACAAAAGGGTGTAACTATTGGAGAAATGGAAAAAGAGTACCTTTATAGTTATTGTACCAACAAAACCAGCTTTGACTGTGACCGGAAGCTTCAGAGAATTGAGTGCTTCAGCTTTCAGCTTCAGATCCTTAAGCATGACATCACCTGTTATTATAAAAAACATATTGTGTTAAATACCCTCAGCACCTAATGTAAGTAACGTGTCCAGAAGATGCTAATCCACAAAATTGCAGATAAGATTATCAGCAAATTCACCACGTAAATTCTCTTGTTTTTCCTACTCTTTTACATACTTGAAACTGACACCCAATTTTTGGTGTTGCTTACATATAATAACCGAGTTAAAATCAAGGTTAAATCAAGCCAAAAGTGACTAACTTTGACACTGATTTATAATTTTAAATCAACCATATGATATATGTCCAGTACATAGAAATTGGATGAATAAAAATTAATTGACTTGGTTTAAGACAATTTTTAGGTTTTAGCCTAATTAAGGTTGAAGGCAGAATATCAACATTCAGCAGGATGTACCATCTCCGTGGTCTTAATCTGGAGGAAGAATAGTAATTGCAAATAAATACAGCCTATGTAAGATATCTGTTGACTTAATTCTAATTGCAGAAATACCCATCACACGTACAAAGCTTTCAGGGAAATATAACCACTAAATAAATACTCAAATATAGACAAAAAAATCTTAGATGAAGCCTATGAAATGCACCATTCCACACGCTGATACGAAGGGCTTCAGTTGACAAACCCTCCACATAATCACTCAAGTACTTCTTCAGCAAGCGTGACACCTGTCCAATCAAGACAGCGATTATAAGATAAGAATAATCCGTGCTATAAATTAGCAGTTGCATTTATTATACATCAAACAAAAATATCAATTTAAATCTTTGGTAAAATCTGTAAATTAGCAATTGTTACAAGGAAAAAATATATCACAATAGGAAGCAATTCACTGTGATTCTCAAATTTCAGCATTGCAGTTTCATTAAGCATTTATATATTCAGAAATTGTTATAGCACCCAGTTAATACCATACAAAGAGGACCCATACATATTTCACAAAATTCACAAATTAATCAAGATTGTAGCCCTTGGCAGACAAATATCTTTCTCAGAAAGTGAATATACCACATTTGTTAGGGAACAAATGAAACAAGTGCTTTTAAATTTTTGAGTTTAATGGAAAAGGAACATAAAAATTAGCCTGTTGCTGTATACAGACTGGCCTTCATGTGAAGCCATACGTTCTCTCTCATTATCTCACATTTTCATATGTATGGCCTTTTATGGTATATATCACCGTAGATTAATAAAATGCTGATCGATATATATCAAAGTTCTCTCAAACCAATTACTGAAATTTTGAAAAATTTATAAATCACTAATTTTCAGCCCTCCTGAATAGTAACTGAAATCTGACTTTTTTTACAATGATTAATATCAGGTTCAAATTGGACAGTACCAACCTGGTATGGAACAAAACAATTTTGACCTTTGTTTGATTTTCCACTAAATTCAGGCCAGAACTTGCTTTACATAGACTAACATTAACCATAGTAACTAGGGACACGTCCAACCACAACACTCGCAAATGTGGTGATACTCGATCATTGAACAACTATCCAATTTTGATTACGCAAAATAAAAATTCAGACGATTAAACCATAACACAGTACTAAGAATGGGAATGTAGTTTAAACCATAAGTCCTAGCAAGATGAGATGAAATAGGTCATTTGAAACCAAATGGTGGGCAGCAGCGAGTCACTGAGTTTTTACTACTGATACAGGTATCACCATGACTATTTTTTTATTTTTTTTATTTGTTTTCATTTCAATTAGCACTACACGACCAAAATTGAAAGGATTGTTTCTTATTTTAACCAGAAATTCGTTTTTTAACTTATGGTATGAGCAAGCGCTGCAGAGGCAAGAGAAGTATAAATATAAATATTAAAAAGCGAGGAAAAATTGAATGAACACATACATGTGCTTCGAACATTGGAAACCTCGTAGATTAGAACCGAACCGAGCAGCTTTCGACCATTTGGTGGACCTTAGAGGCGCGCGCCGATCATCGCCGCGGATTTAATTTTAAAAAAAAAAAAAAAGTGTGATGCGGAGACAAAAAGGTGCGGAGAGCGGGAGAGGGAGAGGCCACTCAAGGGTTAAGAAAAGGGATCCAGATACAGCCAAAATGGAGGAGAAGAGAGAAGACAGGTTGTGGGGACAAGACAAGAGAGAGGGGTCAGAGGAGAGAGAAAAAGTGAAAAGGAGAAAACTTGTTTCTTATACGAACTTGTTCTATTACTGATTTGGAGACTGAGGAATGGGGTCCAAGGGGAAGCAACGGTCGGTGGCTTTTCCTTCGCATGCTCTGCCTCGCTGGTCGCTGGTCGCTGCACGAGTTGCTGGGCGAACTTCGCGGAGTTGAATTTCGTGCAACGCTTTCATTTAAAATCTCCTACATCCGACGGCTGAGATTGCGTCTAATGCGTGCTTTGCTGCAGATAACATTTGCAGTTTTCAAGGTCGTGCCTGCATTTATTGGGCATCATGAAGTGATTCCGAAATTTTTATTAATAGAAAAAATATTAATTAAAGATCGAAATTAGTCAAAGGTTTTGAATTTTTTTTAGAAATAGAGAAAACGGGATAAAGAATTACGGTCACGGACCGTTACGGTTTATCACGATCAGATTTAGATCTTAATTATCTAACTAAACCGTTAATTATCTAATAACTGAACCGGACGGACAAAAAACCGAAAAAACCCTGTCTGTTATGTGGTAAAATGGGCTATGTCCGTGATGCGCCATAACGGCCAAAGAAAACAATTAAAAACCAGGTCGTGATGGGCCATCACGGACAGGTCCCGCCCGTTAAAAACAAAAAACAAAAAAACCCTCCCTCACCTGTCGTTTCCTCTCTTTAGTGTTTTCAGCCTGGCTTTTAATTGTTTTCTCCGGCCGTTATGGCGCATCACGGACATAGGTCATTTTACCCCATAACGGACGAAGTTTTTTTGGTTTCTTGTCCGTCCGGTTCAATTAGATAATTAACGGTTCAGTTATTAGATAATTAAGGTCTAAATCTGGCCGTGACAAACCGTAACAGCCCGTGGCCATAATTCCTCATTTTGTTTTCCCTATTTCTGAAAAAAATTCAAAAGCTTCCTCTAATCTTGATATTTAATTAATATTATTTTCTATTAATAAAAATTTCGGCGAAGTGATTCATATCCGGCCTTTTTTATTAATATCCCTAAAAAAATAAAAATTTTAAAAATACCCCTGTGTAGTTTTTTTTTTTATTTCTGCCCTGATAGCCAGAATTACGGGCGGCTTATGCCTCTAGTGAGGCGCCAACCCCTAGGGTGCCCCACTAGGCTTGTGAGGCGCTACCCCCCCAGGCGCCCCATATGTGGACTCATTTAACCACTTCGTTTTCTACCTCTGCCAACACGATTTGAGAACTTCTCTCAAGGCGAGGAGCTGGGTGAATAGGTATTTTTAAATTATAATAATTAGTCGTTACTTTTTAATTATAATTAGTCATTACTGTTGCAAATTTACTGTGACTGTTGAATGTATTGTACATTTTACTGTAGCAATTGACTGTTGCACGTACTGTAACGTACTGTACATTTACTGTATCAATTACTGTACACCTACTATAGCAAAATTGTAATTTTTTTAATTTCTTTTTAATTATTTTCCAATTAGTCATTTATTACTGTACCTGTTATTATGTCGTGTAATACTTGTAAAAAAAAAATTTAATGTAGTTTGTTAAAGAAGATATGTTAGTTGCACTGTATGTCAGCGGCAAGCTAAAAAAGGGTGAAGATGGCGTGCATTACACGAAAGAAGTCACATTTAGCTTCAAGATTAATGAAAATACCACATTTTATGAACTGAAGCAGCTAATATACGAAAAGACAACTATAAACCCCAACAGGTATGAAATAGAATTGGCTACATTGATTGACAACTCACATGGGGCGGTAGACCTTACTTTGTTAAGTTTCCAATAACATATGCCAATTTGTGGACAGTTGTGTATACTCAATTTGTGACTTATAGGGTTCTGGTAATAGACATATATTCAAATAGGGTTCCCCGGACAAGGGCTGGACCTTTAAGTTCGGCTGGGACCGGACATTCAGGTTATGACAATTCGGGTTATGACAACCAGGGTACTACCAGCACTCCCCTTATGACAACCAGGGGTACCATCAGCACTCCTCTTATGACAACCAAGGGTACCACCAGCACTCCCCTTATAACCACTAAGAGTACCACCAGCAATCCCATTATGATAACCAGGGATATCACCGGCACTCCCATTATGACAGCCAGAGGTACCACAGCCCCGGTTATGACAACCATGGGTATCACAACTCCCCAGAAAATACTGAAGAGTTACCACCACCACCCAAATAGACACCCATAATCCCTAGATTTCCAACTATGCTATAGTAAGGACCAATCTTTATTGCCCCGTTTGATATTGATGTTGATGTTATTGATGTCATACCAGAAAGGAAAATCGAAACAAGGGTTGAATACCAAGGGGTTTGGGAATCTGATGACTTATCAGATGGTGATACAAATGTACCAGGGTTGTCATGTGTAGAAAAATGCCCGATTAGAGGTCGGGGGAATAAGCATTCGGTTGCCACATTCAACGACACCACAGCTTTCGAAGAGGCAGACATTAGTTTCTTTGATCCTCGCATGGAATACAATAAAGATCCACATTAAACGATTTTTTCAGTACAATTGTTTACTTACATTATTCTATTTTCTTATTTTTTGTGTAGTACATGCCAAAGGCAAATCTCTACCTAATGAAGGTGGGCAAAAATAATCCCCGAGATGTCAACGAAGATCCAGCATACGAGAAAATATATCAATCCCGTGATGGAGGTTAGCGTTGGGGAATTATGACAACCAACGGGTCCGAGTCGCTAAATGCAGTATTCAAGCAGAGCCGGATGTTGCATGTGGCTGCAGTTGTAAAGGACACATTCTACAAGTTAAATGTCTGGTTTCAAGAATGGCATGCTAAGGCCGCGGAATTAATAAGGATGAACCAGTCATTTTCAACAAGGGTGGAGGAGAAACTAAGACGACACAGGGACAAAGGTGCAACTATGACCGTGATCCCGATGGATAATGATGGAACAGAATTCGAAGTGCAAAATCCAAATGAGGACGTTCCTACCAGCCATAAACCAGATGACACTATGGCGTTTGTCAAGAGGGCTTGCAAGTACGTGGTTAAATTCGGAGATGCCAGGGTGGTAACCTGTACATGCCAAGGACCCCAGCTAAGTCACATACCCTGCAGTCATGTGATGGCGGTATGCCGAGTGAGGAACTACTATGAGGATCACTATGTTGCTAACATGTACCGTACCGATTACCTTACTTCCATTTGGGGTGGATCTTTCCATTCGTATCCTAATCAGCATAAGTGACCTGCATATGTCAGTGATAGAATACTCCCTTCAGAATGATAGATAAGAAAGGGAAGGAGGAGACACAAGCGTAGTGTAATGACCATGGACGAGATAGGTGGTAGGCGACCGTCGGGAAATCGGGCTCGTCGTTATGTTTCCAACAGGCGCAGGGTAGGTACATAGCACTATACAAAATTTATTTATGATTTAATTATATTACTAACTTAATTGCATTGTTATATTCGGATGCCACAAACAAACACAACGAAAGAGAAAATGCCAGAGTTGTTGCTGAAGCAACCGGTAGAACACAACCCCCTCCTCCTATAAGCCAATCATCTAGTAACCAAGCCTCTACAAGTAATACCGCACCTGCCACTAGTACCAGAAGAACTAGTCGTTTGTTAGGTTTATTTAGACATGGTGGCAGATAAACTTGCATAAGATAAATAGTCGATTCGAACTATGCTATAGTAAGGAGATCATGTTGACCGGTTCAGATCGGTCGTTTGGATTTTCAAAATATGAATATAGTACCATGGAGCACCAACTCATTTTACTCCATGGCTCACTGTAGCTCATCTCATATATATATATATATATATATATATATATATATATATATATATATATATAGAGAGAGAGAGAGAGAGAGAGAGAGAGAGTGACTAACATGCATTCGAATGTATATGGACCGAAATACATACAGTTCAAATTTGGCTTTTCAAAATATAAATGGTCAATCCGAACTGTTCATCTTGTTCTCCATATTAATATGTGCTCAGAGACCAAAGTTTACATTTTTCTGAATTTTTTTACTATTCATTAAGTATTTTACAAAATTGTTGATCCAACGATGGCTACTGATTTTACTGTTTTGTTCAGCCACTGTTGGATCAACAATTTTGTAAAATACTTAATGAATAGTAAAAAAATTCAGAAAAATATAAAATTTGGTCTCCAAGCACATATTAATATGGAGAACAAGATGAACAGTTCGGATCGACCATTTATATTTTGAAAAGCCAAATTTGAACTGTATGTATTTCGGTCCATATACATTCGAATGCACATTACTCACTCTCTATATACATATATATATAGAGGTTGGTTACTCTGCTTATATAAGCATATGAGGGTATACATTTATAAGTCATTTTTTCATTTTTAAAATCCAAAAAGTCGATGTGAACTGATATCACCTTATTAGATCTATTATTTCGACTTGTTTCCATACAAAAATCTATGTTTTGAACCAACAGATAGTGTCTTTTACATTGAAATCCATAGAATGCAGTACTGCCATGTTTTGGTTCTTACTTTGCAGGAATCAGGCGAAATTGAGCAAAATCAGGCAAATGGCAGACTTCAAGAAGATCTGATGCAAGTCGCATCACCCATGATGCGAGTCACATCAAAGCCCAAAGCAAGCTGCGATGCGACCCTCACTCCTCACTTGAAGACCAGATGATGCGAGTCACGTCACAAGTTGCCGCCTAATTCAAATTTAACCCGATAAGCCCCAAGTCAAACCCGTTGCCTATAAAAGCGGGTCCTGTGCCAGAATTTCGAGAGTTTCCCCCCCCCCCCTTACATTCCAAATCACTTTGAGAGCAGAGATCAAGAGAGAAGAGAGAGATTGGAGATTGCTTAGAGAAGAAGAGGATCACTTGGGGAAGAAGAGAAGATTGCGAGATCCTCTCCAATCCACCTTGGATCTTCGAGCTTCATCGTGATCTGCCTATTCTCTCCCTCTTTTATGCTTTCTTTTATCACGTTTGAGTAGATCTTTAGTTCCTATGTTAGGATGTAGTCTTTAAACTTTGTCTTTGAATTGCATGTTGTTTTGATCTAAGTTTTGAACTTGTGTGATTCTTTGTTTGAGTATTCATTTGATTGCTTAATTTTGATTGCTTGATTGATTTTTGATTGTCTACTGTTAGATGTCTATAGCATCTCTTCTAGTAATTTGACCTTGATGTTTCTTGCAATTGTGATTGAGTATTTGAGGTAGATTTAAGATCAATAGTAACCGAGAGGTGAACTTTCCATTATCGAAAGGCTGTGGATACCTCTAGCAAACCAGATAATCAATTTAGATTAGATACCAATAGGTGAGAGCTACAGGTTGAAGCCTCGCACAAGAAATCAACTTAGATACGAACACATGTCAGCTCAGCTCGAGGGCCAAGTGACCCGCATCAGAGATGATGCGAGTCGCATAGAGATGATGCGAGTCGTATTGACAGGTCCAGAGAAAGCAAAGTTTGGGATGAAACCTGAAACCTGGGAACACCTTTTGTCATTGTTCAAAACCAAAACCTTTGATTGCTTTCATTTACTGTTAATTTAATTGTCACTTGAAATTAGGAAATATAAACAAACCAAACCCAACCTTTTACACTTCTAGTACCTAACTAAGTCAAGTAAGAGTTTAGAAAAAAACCGTCTCTGTGAATCGAAACCTGATTTTACTATACGAACAGGGCTGTGCACTTGCAGTCTTAATCGAGAGTAACTTAAGGTTTTAAAGGGTAAAATTAATCATTGTACTGAAACTTTGTGTATAACTTTTGAGTTGAACATGAACCGTTAGATGTGATCTTTATATTGAAATGTGCTTGGAGACCAAATTTTACATTTTTTTGAATTTTTTTATTATTTATTAAGCTATTTTGAAAATCTCTGATGCAACGGTGTCTTTACAAAACAGTAAAATCAGAAGCCACCGTTGGATCAGCGATTTTCAAAGTGGCTCAATAAATAGTAAAAAAATTCAGAAAAATGTAAAATTTGGCCTCCAAGCAGATTTCAATATAGAGATCACATCTAATGGTTCAGATCGATTTTTTGGATTTTAAAAAGGAAAAAATGACTAATAAGCATATACCCTCGTATGCTTATGTGAGTAGAGTAGCCAACCTCTACACACGTGAGCGCGCGCGCATATATATAGGAGTTTAAAAGAAATAAATTAAAAAAAAGACACTAAGAGACGTTTATCGAAGCTTAAGGATGCTTCCTCTATTTATACTTGGAAAGAGATCAAAAGGTGTATATATAGGAGTTTCAAGAAAATAAACTAAAAAACATTACACCAGTACATTAACTTAAAAAACAAAAAAAAAATAGTATATCAGTACCCAACTCCACCAAAGAGGCAATACCTTGTTATTGTTATTGAGTATTGTACTGATTTAATTATTATTCTTTTGGGGGATTGACTGCTTACATTTTTAAGTGCTAGAATTTCATAAATCTTCATTTGGAATTTGTAAAAGACTTATTTTTACTTCTGAACACTCAAGGACACTAAAATATCATTATATTACACTAAAATAACATAAGGCTATAAATGACAAACCTGAACTGTTGAAACCCGCCTATCTTACAAGTGACGTGGCTACATGTGAAAATTTTAAACATTCGAATTAATTTAATATAAAGTCAATCGGTCAAAATTAGAAGGCTAATAAATTAATTTTAATGCATTTATTTTTTTTGAAATTTTTTAACCGCTTGACTTTACTCTAAATTAATTCGAATGTTTAAATTTTTCACATGTAAACGCATTACTCGTAAGGTAGGTGGATTTCAATGGTCCAGATTCGTCATGTAAAAGCAATTTGACAGATTTTAGACTTGAGTTCACCAAAGGACTTAATGAACTTAAGAACACCCTAGTTATACTTTTATCTAATAGCTGGTTTGTAATTTTTTTTTAATCAATGCAATCACTGATGAGTATTTCAGAGACATGGAATTGTGCTTGATTTATATTCTTTATTCTTTTAAATTTATTACCTTTAATACTTAAAGAAATGTTAGTTGCAAGCGTACAACCGATCAATGTAGTACTTAGGGTGTCGAACCACATAAAGTATGGTAAAAAAATATATTTTGACTTTATCAATTAATTTCAAAATATAAAGGTAAGTAAAATTGAGGGGGTTTGTTCTAGTAATCTTAAATTTGGGTCCAATACCCGGAAGAGAGGAGTTTTAGACAATAAATGTAAATAAAATAAATAAAAGAAAGATTGATTTGCTTTTAAGTTTAAGGAGATCTAGGGACATTCGATCTACAACCCCTTAGTAATTCTATATATTCGGTTTGTTGAAATTCATATATGATTTGATGAGGCTTCTAACCTAATATGTTAAAAAGGGTCATTTTTGTGAATTAATAACGTTCCTAGGTAATTCGGACTTCATGGTTAGGTCCTTCACCTTAGCTACCTAGACCATAAGCTCTTGTTAGTCTCTCATCTTCTCGAATATCGGTACTTCACGATTAGGTCCTTTGTACCAATATCCGATTCAATTTGAGATATCCTAATTAGGAGTTGATTTCACAGTTAGGTCCTTTACCAAGTTCCTAACCTTAATTTCTATAGTTCCAGCTTAGATTACAAATTTGTTAGATCCTAATCCATGTTCGTTTGTAATAATCTAGAAGTCAATAATACGATAATTTATCATAAATCTTTGTTCATGAATTGAATGTTTAATTATATATCATTTTGTTGCCTTGAATATTATTGTATTATGGATCATTTCTAGTTCATGACTGGAATTGTGAAACTCCATAATAAAGATGATATATATTCTTAAGAAGTTACTAACCGAGGTAATTAGCAGGAACACTAATTAACCGTTACTAGGTTAGTATGTGGATTAAAAGATGATTAAGTTTTACAAACCATTGACACGAGATGTCATTTTAATCACATAGATACATGTTATAGGAACATGGTATTTGACAGACCTTGAATTAAACATTAAATAGAATTGTGTTCGTGTCATTAATGTTTTCATTTAGTGTTAAGTTCTACAGTATGAGGTATTCATCGTTCCTACTAAGAGATGCGTATGTGTGAGTGTTATCTAACGATGTCCATAAAAAACAGTCATAACGGTAGCACTTCCATATGTATAGCTTAGCTAAGGAAGTGATGGTTTACCAAAAGTATAATAGTCCCTCGTATTTTGTATGAGCTATAACATCACTGGGCCCCTTGGTAGAGTTAGATTATCTGCATGCGGTATAATTACAAGAGTAATTATATTTGATAATCTAGTTAAGATCAATAAAAGATTAAGTTAACAAGGATGACACACACACCTACCTTGAAACTAATCTTATAGCTATATGACAAAAGAACTGACACAAGTAAATTGTTTACTGGATCGTGATATTGTACAGTACAGCATTGTCTGTGTAATTGGATGGTCATGATGTATCTTGCCAGATGCCTCTCGTGATTATAGAAGTTAAAACAGTTTTAACTCTATTTACCAACATAACACAGATCCTATTGGGTCACACCATATAAGAGCTACTTGGAGAATCTTACTGATTAATTATAAATTTATTATAATTAATATTAAGATGATTATAATTAATTATACGTGATATAATTAAATTATAAATGTCATATAAAATGATAAGCAGAAACAATGGTTAATTTATAAACGTACACGGTACGATGTATAAAAGTTACTGAACTGTGAGGAATATAATTGTTTATAACAATTATATATATTTGATTTATATTTTAAATATTAATTATGGTTTTGAATTTTGAGCTAACAACCATTAGCAAATTAAAATCTTAATTAAAAATTAAATCCAAAAATAAAAAATATTTATAATTCAAATATGCATGTCGGCCAAAGTCAAAATATAAATCATATATTAAATCAAATGAAAATAATACATGTCGGCCAAACATGACAAAATGAATTTGATTTCTAAAATGGCTGAACCGCCATAAATGGCATTTTGATAATTTTGCCAAATAGGTGTCATGCAAGGTGGCATGAGCATTTTGATAATTTCATGCATATTGAAACCTATAAATAGAGGGGTGAGGTGAAAGAGAAAGACTACTAATTCACATTTGTATCCGATTGTCTGATTGATTTGAGTTTCTATTTTTCTCTCTTTCTCAGTTTATGATTTTTCAAATCGATGAATAGTGTTTACTGAATTTCGCAGTATTTCAATTTTGCTTATAAGTGAATCTGATTAACTGAAAGTTTGTGGATAGTGTTATTATGCCTTTTTGGTGAATAGCGTTTTTACTAGAAACCTGCGGTTTATGGTATTTCTGGCAAAAGAAATAAACCGCTCTTTGGTTAGTCTTGATGGATAACCAATAGAGGTATTATTTGTTTGATACTCCGAGGCAACCATTTCTGATTGATCTTCTCACTCAACTACATTCCAATTGAGATTTGGAAACGAGGTATAAACATGTTATATTAATCTATTTAATTGGTAAATGATTTAAAGCTTTTAGAAAACAAATATGGAATAGATCTGTAAAAGAATTAAATGAGGTTTTGATGCCAAAGGAATACTGAAGGTGGACCGCCTTAGAAAGTTTCTTGACATACCTCGTTTAATTCTTAGCTTAACTTAAACATAAAATTTTGTTTTACGCACTTTCCGCAATTAAGCTAAATCAATGAGTTTGAACTGTCAATACCCAACAATCTAAACCTATGATATTTGCGTTCATAATTTGGTACTCCCCTATCCCATCCTAACTACTTTAGTTCTTTCGAATCCAAAGCGGGACTTGTCCAATTCAAGTACTAAACTATGTAATCAACACAAGAGATAAATCACATAAATTAACAATCAAATCCTATAAAACAATCATATTAAAAACAAATAACCGAATAAAATAAAATTAAACAAGTTCGTGCATTGACCTAAACTCCTAGGGGGAGAACTACTCTCTCTTGAAGAGATCCATTACAAAGTTTGGCAAAAATAAGAAGAAATGATTACACCCTTTCTTAGATCCAAAACCTTAATCTTGCCGACTTCTTGCTCGGATCTTCTTCTTCTCCTTCCTTGAAAAACATCCGGGACTTCGAGAATTTCTACAAATTTTCTGTTGTATTTAATGGAAATAAACATGCACCGAGGGATGATGAGAGAGATGAGATTGATGCGTTGAATGAGAATTAACCATCTCTTTTATAGCTAAGGACCATGCCCAATTTAGAGGCTAGAACGCGGGGTTAGTGGGTGCTATCTTTACATTATTTTCTAGACTATCATGTCTAAATTTAGCCTTTAAAACACATCCTTGGTGCGCTAAAAATAGAAAACCTATTGAAAACACGTATTTCTGACTGTCTGCAGGTTCAGTGTGTCCGCACTGGTGGTGAGTGCGGGTGGTCTGGCCACACTAGCTCCAAGTTTTCTTATTTAGATTTATGAATTTTCTACGTATTTATCTGAGTGCGTCCGCACTAGCCTTGGACTTTTCTCTTTCCATAAAGAATCTAGAACTTGCAAAAATAGGCTAAGTAGTGAATGCGGATGGCTTTACCTGCACTGGAGGTGACTATGTCTGCATTAGGCTCGGACTTTTTTTTTTGAAGTACTGAGATGCTGAAAATTCGTCTAAGTGCTGAGTGCGTTCGCACTGAGAGTCTTTTTCTTCATTTTTCATCAATTCCTGCACTGTAAAGCTGAGCAAATGCGGTGACTTGATTCTAGTTGTATTCTATTCACTTTATATTCAAAATACAAGATATTTAGCGTTATTTCATGATAAAAACTAGATTGAATGTGTATATAATTTATACTAATTAATCACCCATAGATTTTTAACCCAAAAAAAATTGTCCTTGCATATTTTTTTCACTCATTCAAAGAAAGGAGGCTAGAAAGAAATAGAAAGAGAAAATAACACGTTTTTCATTACCATTTCAACTAGGGTTGTTTATCAGTTCAGTTCGGTTGAAGCTGAACCGAACTAAGTAGACTAAAGTTTTATTTCGATTTCAGAAATAAAACCAAACCGAACTGTTCTAGCTTATCAACCGCACCATGTCAATCAAATTTTATTTTGGTTTATTGAGTTAAACTGAAAATTTAACAAATAGTTTCGACAATCCAAAAATTATCGCAGGTGCGAAAAAACAAAAAAGAATATTTTTTTACTTCAAATCTGTAGACATGCTTACTTAAATTCAATTTACAAACAAGCTGAAAATGACGAAGGTTCAAACAAAATTTATAAAGTTAAATAAGAAAAATTCATCCAACACTCCAACCACTAAACAAAAACCAGCAATAAACTAAGAACTCAAAACCAATCAAAGATCCATAAATTATTTCGTCGGAGCGGTGCCGATTTTGTCGGCGCACTTGAGTTGAGTTTGCTGACAAATTTATCTATTTTATTATTTTTTTAATCAACTCTGGTCCAGATTAATTTGTAAAAAAGAAAATTGAGTCGAGAGTTGAGAATGATTCGCGGGGATAGGGAAGAAAGAAAGAAAGAAAAGTATCGCTGAGCTGATCTCCTCCGTTCCGATTTTGAAGGACCGAGGAGGAAACAAAAAAGAATTTCTCTCCATGGCCATCTCTCCCTTGTTTTTGATCTTCTTTTTGACCACTGTCGTCTCGATCTCTGCTGCTGCTGCACCTGAGAGTGAGAGTGAGAGTGAGAGTGAGAGTCATTTGATCAGTGAAGTTCCAGGCTTCTCTGGTTCTCTCCCGTCCAAGCACTATTCCGGGTATATAACTGTGGACGAGGAGCATGGAAGGAATCTCTTCTACTACTTAGTCATCTCTGAAGGGAACCCAGCTGTGGACCCTGTTGTACTGTGGATCAATGGTGGACCAGGCTGCTCTAGCTTTGATGGATTTGTGTACGAGAATGGTACGGATCTAATTAAATTCATTCATTCATTCATTAATGAAATACCTCAGGCTTTGATGCCTAGCTTCTTTCTCATCTCAGGTCCTTTTAATTTTGAGGCTGCAAATACCTCAGGCTCAGGAGGTCTCCCCAAGTTGCATCTCAATCCTTATAGCTGGTCCAAAGTAACCTCTCTTTCTTTTGTTTCTAGTTCAACTTCCTACCCAATTGGCACCATTCTTTATTTACCTTCACAAATTAAATTCATTTTCCATGCTTTCATTTATTCATCCAATCAGGTCTCTAGTATAATCTACTTGGACTCTCCAGCTGGAACTGGGTTGTCTTATTCCCTTGACCATTCCGATTACACCACTGGAGACATCAAGACAGCTGCTGATTCACACAAGTTTCTTTTAAAGGTCACTTTTTTTTTTTAATTTTTTATTGTTTAACTGTACCAGATTCGAATGCAACTCTCAGGGACATCAGAGATATACTACTGGCTAATGCTGGACCAGCACCAGTTGGATTTCTTCAACAGTAGTATATCCTTTCTGGCTGTACAAATAATTTACCTAAAAATTTATGCCTTTTCACTTTTAAACAGTGGTTCAAGTTGTACCCCGAATTTACTGATAATCCTTTCTATATATCTGGAGAGTCATATGCTGGAGTTTATATACCAACCCTAGCTGCTGAGGTTGTGAAAGGTACGTCATCTATCCACTTACGAGAGACAAAATTCACCAGGGATCAGATATAAGGAAAACCTTAAGGATTATTTTGACAGCATTACCAAATTATGAAAATGTTACTTGATTGCTGACTATCTCATCTTTGAATTTTTTAATATGCATTTCATAAACAGGAATAACAGAGGGTGTAAAGCCTGTTATTAACTTCAAGGTTCGAATGTTTTTATAAAATATTACATTGATCTTGTGAAAGCAATTGTATGTCTTGTACACCAACATTTCTTTTGTTCAGGGTTATTTGATTGGCAACGGATTCACTGATGTGAAATACGATGGGAATTCTTTTGTGCCATTTGCTCATGGAATGGGCCTTATATCTGAAGATATGTATGAAGTATGTCACAATATGAGTTTCTAATATTTCATAGTGATATTATGGAATCTACTTATTAGTCTAGATATATATTTTTTTTGCATTAACCAGAGACAAAAGGTTGTAGCATTCTTGAACTTATTTTACCAGGGCCCACTACGTGACCCGATTCGTCTTTGTATATAGTTACTTATCGGCTGTAGAAATTGGAAGGCTTTGTGCCTATGGCATTCTTTTTACTAACTTCTTTAGCTGTCATGCTTATTACTTCTCCCAACAAATCCTTCGAAATCATACAAACACAGAAGTGGTTGCCATCTAGATGATTTGGGTTTATGTTGGGCATAGAAAAACTGGGTCCGCATATTCTTCAATTCTACTCAGAATAAGATTTAAGAGTGCTAACTCAGTTTGTTGCATTTCAGGAGGTCCACACTGTATGTGCAGGAAGCTACTATATGAATGAAGATGAAGCCTGCCAAGAGAAGATTGCTGAAGTTCGACTGGTAATGCTACTCATGATTCACTTTTTGGTACTTGTATTTTTGTGAATAATGAAAATTTGAATGAAGGTGGAAATTAAAGCAAAAGGGAGTTGAGTTGATCTTTCCCCCTGGAAAAGAGTTAATTGTCATGATGTTTAACTCCGGTTATTCTTAACTCAAATAGGAATAAACATGAGGAATAGGGGAACAATTTAGGTCCGACGCCCATCGGACTCAAATTTGAGTTCAATGGGTTCCGCGTCTGTCCGATTTGCTTTAGGATTTGTGCGCACTAGATTTGCACGAATATTGAAATGATGCGCATGAATTGTAAAGCAGATCGGATAGACGTCGAGCCCATCTGACTCAAATTTGAGTCCGATGGGTGTTGGACCAAATTTTTCCTCGAGGAATAGAGCTAATTATTACACTTACAATCACTTGACCTAAAAATGAGTCAAGTCCTTCCTCATAAACCTAAACAAATAAACAATCCCAAAATTACCAAAAAAATGAGATGTACGAATAAGATTACCAAAATTGACTAAAAGAAAGCTGGAAAACAGAAATCCTGCCTGATCTACAACCTAAATTTTGAAAATTTGGCATCTTGAAAGTCTCTTCTTCTTAAATTAGGAGCTGAAGGATTTGAACAAGTACCACATCCTAGAACCATGCTTCCACAGTCCTGAGCAACAGGAAGCTGAGTTCGTAGAGAGCCAGTTGCCTCCAAGTTTTAGAAAGCTAGGTGAAACAGAACGACCACTCCGTGTTAGAAAAAGAATGTTTGGCCGTGCATGGCCTCTAAATTTGATGGTGCAACAAGGTCGGGTGCCAACTTGGCCAGAGCTGGGAAGATCACTTCCATGCACGGTATTAATATTTAGAAAAAATAGTTCCTTTGTTTATACTTCTTACTACCATAAGAGGCTTGCTTGTAAGAATAGCAAATACCATTAAGACCCAGCTATTTGAAAAAGAACCCCACATAATAAAATGTAGACACAGACTCAGCATCCAGTTCCAGGCACACAGGAAGAAAAATGTACTTGGTGCCTACGCAATTTTAGTAAATGCTGGTATTGGTAATGATTCTGTAACTAATACATTTGGACCATGTCCATGCCACGTTTTTGAACAATGCTTTTGATGCCAAATTTCCCCCATCACTCTCTCTCTCTCTCTCTGTCTCATGCAGAGTGATGAGATTGCTAGTTCATGGCTCAACAACCAAGCAGTGCGGTCTGCAATTCATGCAGAGATGGTACATGCCCGTGATATAAATTTGATTTTAGTGGAACGCTCCTCTCTCAAGAACACTAAATTTATTTCCATCTTTTGTTTAATTAGATAAATATTACGGGACCGTGGGAGTTGTACACAGCAAAAATAGATTTCACACATGACACTGGAAGCATGTTAGAGTATCACAAGAACCTTACTAGTCAAGGCTACCGTGCACTTATATACAGGTACTATTGAAGCACCAAAGGTGGTTTGCCATTCAGAAGTGAATGGAGTGATAGTAAAAAAATGTAAAATATAAAGACAGTTAAAAATAGGCGGTGCTTGTTTGTTATTTTCAGTGGCGATCATGATCTGTGCATACCTTTTAGTGGGACAGAAGCATGGACCCGCGCACTTGGATATAAAACTATTGAGAAGTGGAGACCTTGGTTCTTCAATGACCAAGTAGCTGGGTAATCTAATCGATCTCTCCCCTCTCTCGCTCTCCTAGTGTGGATTGATTTATCATTTATGTGTTATGGAGTTGAAATTAATTACAAGTTAATTTGGATTGTTGCAGGTATGTTCGAGGTTATGATTATAATCTTACTTTTATGACTGTAAAGGTACCGTACGCCTTCATCACTCTTCTTTTCATCTATCATTATTCATTCATTAGCACTTAATTAAGCACATGTTCCATTATTCCATTTATTTAACAGGGTTCCGGCCACGCTGTTCCAGAGTACAAGCCCAAAGAGGCATTGGCCTTCTACACCAGGTGGCTATCAGGAACAACAATCTAGCTGTTTTTCTTTATTATTTCTCATTTTCGTCGTTATTTGTAGCTGAAATAACGCCTACAAAGCACAGCATCTTGTGCATCTTGTTTCTTCTGAGCTAAGGCCTATAGATAACATAAGACATTCCGAAAGCCAGAATAAACTAGCATCGAGATTTCCTTGCAAATAAAATCACAGCCTGTAAATGCTCCAATAGAAAAACAAAGCAAGCAACTCTTTATGTCAGAAAAACAAGCAATCACTTTTTCTTTTTTTTGTTTGTTAATGTTTAAACACGGGGCCAAATGATAAATAAACAAATTAACAAATGGCTGTAATTTCAAATAACAGTTCAAAGAATACATTATAATGTGATTTCTGCCAGATCCTCTCAGCAATAAAAGCTGCACCAAATCACTATAGACAAAAACTTGAACAAATCACACTGAGTTGGCATTTTACAAAAAAAAAAAAAAAAAATGCAACCCTACCCATGCTTGCGTGCAACGATACAAAAGAGAGGATTACCCGACATGCTAATAAAGCCGGCACACCCTCCTTAACCAAAGTAAATATCAGAAATGTAACTTGGTAAACATAAACACCCCCATCATGTCCCATGCCTTGTTCTTCTAACTTCACAATGATGACAAAAAACACCATCCAAAACTGAATGATGTTGGGCATGATGAAATATAATGAGAAGATGTTTACTAAGATGATTTTTTTGCGCTAATAGCCAGATTACCTCCTGATACATACCTAGGCAAGCTGAATAGTGTGTCTGCCCTGGATACCAAATTATCTTCTTCTTCTGTAGGCATAATACTGCCATCATCATTGTTAATATCATATTCAGATTCTGTTCTTTCAAAGTTCAGGCTGGTACCCGCTTCAGCAACAGACTCACTGTCAAGAAAGAGACACACGACAGCACAGTCATCGATTTTTGATGTTGGGTACTTGTGACGCCATGAGCGAACTGCCGACTCGACAAGCAATCTTGCAGCAGTAGACTGGGTTGGTGCTGCAGCAACTATGTCCACAACTTCTTTATTGGTCAAAACGTCCCAAACCTAAAAAAAGAAAAAAAAAGAAAGAAAAATCCTTTTTGTATTATGTTCAATGAAAATTTAATCACAGCATGCCTCCTCTCCTAAAAATATTATGGGAATCTGCCTCGGATTAGCCTACCAAACATCACTCAGAAACATTGACAAGACATCTACAAATAGTCAGTGAAGGTAATAAACCTAAGATAAATAACAATGGTTTAGTAATAGAAGAGTTACCCCGTCAGTTGCCAGAACAACAAACTCATCCCTTTCAGTTAGATGCCTGTAGGATACCTCGGGCTCAGAGATGAGACCGAAGCCCTTCAAACAGAAATCTCCAAAAGCTCTAGCCATGGCTAGTCCTGGTGTGTCATAGTTTGGCAACCACACACGTGCCACCTCGGGCTCGTCACGAAGCGCAAATACCCGTCCCTTGTATTTTCTAATCCTCTCTGCTTCCCCTGCCAAAAAGATTAATCTCTTCAGCCTGCTTTACGGTGCTCTTGCAATGCAGAAGATTTTGTTTGATAATTACATATTTTATGATTTTTCATATTTACAGATAAAACTGCAACTGCAAATGGAAAATTACTGAACAAGTATCATGTCCCAATTTCACAGGCCAAATGTAATATTATCACCAAGCATCTTATATGTATATCATTATTCATTTAAATAGTCTATAACAAAAATTCAAGGTCATGCCTCACGGGCTTCTTTCGTGTTGAATTGGACCTTTGACCTATCATGAATTAATTCAGCCATATCAGTGCTAATGGAGGGTGACATAATCAGGTACTGAACACTACACCAGTACAAATACTGTATAACTTGGGTTGCATGATTGCACTAACACATGAAACTACATTCTGAGAAAAATAAAGGATAAGTCAAAGAAAAGTTCACATCAGATATTAGCAGACATCAACATCTTCATAAAAGCATCACACAAACAAAATATGGACATCCAAAAAATTCCCACAAACATTTATATGTAAAGTGCAGAGCAAGGAAAACAAAACAATAAGAAAAAAACCATACTTGGAACATTTGGCTTAAGGTCGACTGTCAACTGAACAGGCATCAGTCGATTGTTAGAATCTCTCGTTCCCAATATTGCCCTCGAGTCACCCAAATTCCCAATAACCAAATCGCGCCCCTACAGAGAAAACAAGAAAACATAGCAATCAAAATAAAAAACAGAACATTTGCTGGAAGGCTTTTGCAAACCATATCAAATAAATAGCATTTTTGTAGCAAGAACAACAGAATTGAAGATATTACCCTGGTAGGAATGACTAATTTTGATCTCCTTATCTAGATATTTTGAGGAGATCAAAATTAGTCATTTCCTAAAACTATATTGTAAATTTAAAAATGTCAGGGGCGTAATTGCAAGTATAGTATGTTATTAGGTACTCATAACAATCAAATGCTGTTTCAAAACAAACTAACAAAAGAATAGATTAGTGTTATATGGGGGAAGAAAGAAAGAAACAAATTTACTTGCTTAACAACAGTAACAGCTGTAGTGCCACTAAAAAAACAATCAATATTTCCATGCAGCCTCAAATCCTTATCCATAGCTTTGAACGCCTTGAAGAGAGAATCTTTCATAACAGCATAAAAATCAGCGCTCTTCTCTTCTTCCTTGTCAGATCCAGCGTCTGTAGATAATGGGGTCTCTTCAGAAGCTATGTTGATTGAAGCAATACCAGAGGCATTATCGCATATATCTTCAGTTGGCATGTGGGAGTTGAGCTTTAGAGGGAGGTGATCCCTCACTCTCTTTGCCACCAAATGTCCAAAAGGCCCGTGACCATCAAATACTCCACATAATGTAGTGTCTGATCGAGGACCAAAATTCTACAAAATAATCCAAAAATAAATGGTACTTGTTATATTTTAATTCAGAAAGTAGTACTCAAACTTCAGCTAGGACATAAAAAACAGTCATTTTCAGAAAATTATAAAAAAAAATTAAAGTTATCCATAATACACACAGTAATATATAATTTAAAAGGAGTGGGTCTATCTGACGATCGAGCAAACAGGGGATTAGTAGCATTGACATAAATGAAGGGAAGTACTAAAGTGCTTAATTAAAGTAAAAAATTATAGCATTTCCAATCTAGTTGGTTGACATAGATAAGAGCAACCAAGTCAGAATGAATCAGGATAAGGGTGAGATTCATGAAGAGGACCCCACCTATTGGGTATTGGCAGAGAAAATTCAAATACCAAAACATTGAATCTATAAGAAATTTGCAAATAATTTATGTGGCCTGATATCCTTGACAAAAACCAAGAAAGAATATGAGTAGCTTGTAAAAGCAAAAGACCGCACTAATATGAGGAGCTTGTAAAAGCAATGAATAAAAGCAAATTGGCAGCTTACAATGTTGAAACATTCAACAAGTCTAAAAGCTGTTATTTTGGATACTAATTACCCATTATCCTTTAAGATTAGAAAACCATCATGAGGATGGCATTTCTCTAATAAGTTAGAAGAAGATAAAAATGAAAGTAAACTAAACTAACCTCCCAAACAAGCATGGCATCCTGATTGATCCCTTTCTTTCCTTGTTGCGTGAACATACAAGCTGCGCCGCTCAAGCTGGAGCCACATCCAGCTAATCGACCTGGTGTCCCTCTCAATCCCTCCACAGATGAACCTCTTGAACCAGGGCGCCTTTTGGTGCTTCTCTTCCCCCTCCTACCTGGCGAAGCAGGACTTGTGCTCCCATTGGCACTCGTCCTCTCGTCTGCTGATAACAAACAAGATTCCATCCCAAAAACTCGTGCCAGTCCCAGCATACATTCCAAGGCAGCCATGGTGCAATTTGATTCTTCCTCAGACTGGGAATTCGTTAGGGACTCCGTCGCCGTTGGTGAAGATAGGAGTAAAGCCTGCTGCTGCTGCTTGGATTTGTTAGCGGATCGCTGCTTAAGGGTCAATGGCGATGAGCGCCTGCGGTGGGACCCTGGCCGCCGCACCCCGGTGGCCACGGCAACCATAAAATTGGGGTCGGAAATGATGAGATTTGAAGGAAATTGGATTGAGGCGAATAAAATTTGGGAAAGCCTGAATGAATTGGGGGGGAATTGATTGAGATTTGAGACGACAGACAGAGAAGAGGAGATGGAATTGGGAGATGAGAGTTGATTTGTTTAATACAATCCCTATAATATAATATAATAGGCTTTCTTTCTTTGTTTCTGTTGGCCTTAAAATTTCATAAAGGGGAAAAAAACAAAAGGGAAGGGAAGATGACCTCACGAATAAATTAACAGCAAGGTTCGTGTGGATATGAGAAAGAGAGCGGCTCCTAACATTCACAAGCACCAAAATCTTAAAAAGCAAAAGTTCTCAAATGGCTTTCCACACGAATCGAGAGCTAAAAGGTCAAGATAGATAGATAGATCTCTTTCTCAAATCTCTCCCAAATTTTACGAGTCTCCAACCCAATCTATTCCATTCAGATAAATAGAGAGAGAGAGAGAGAGAGAGAGAGAGAGAAGCGAGAGAAAGGAAAAGAAGTTAAATGTGCAACGCGAATCGATTTTTTTCTTAATCTTGTTTTTTTTTTTTTAATTATGTATTTATTTCTGTCGAGGAGAGGAGAGGAGAGGAGAGCGAAACGCAATAGGGAAATTATGGGATTCATATTTATTGTCACTCGTTCTTAACTGAAAACCCTGAAGCGGGTTTATATAAAGAAATTTGAACCCGCAATAAAGTTGCGTGCATTAGGAGAGAAAGAGGAAAGTAGGGTATTTGTCGGTTGGGTTTTGATCTCTGTCTGCGAATTGCGTGGCGCCTTGTGCTTCTCCCGATTTTGTCCCCCTGATGAAAGATGAAAGATGAATTGATGATCATGAATCCTGATCGATCCTAGCTGTACTGGGGTCTGGGTCCCGCTTTCAGATCATAATCCCACCGAAGCTGCCAGTTGGGATTGGTGGGAGGATCAATTCAACGCCGCATGGGCATGGCAATTGGCAATTGGCAATTGGCAATTTTAGCAGAATGCAAACATAGAGCCATAGAGGTAGAGGGCAGAATCGGTAAAGAGTGACTATAAATTCAATAAAATCCAAACTAAAAATAAAAATCATTTACACCTCTCTATCAATTTTCTTCTCTAATTAAAACCAAATAAAGGACAAATGTTACAAATGTCAATTTTTTTTTCTTTTCAAAACATAGAACAAAATATTACTCTCCTAAAATTCTTAACAAAATACTTTTGTGGACCTCACTTGTCAACTGACAATAGCAGAACTATATTGAACTAGAAAACAGGCAAATGTCTATTCTTGAATTTTAAAAACCAAATATACGTTTATGTATAATTTCGAGTTGTTCCTTATCCCTAAAAAAAATTAAGTCAAAATATATAGTTCATAATTAACTTGCTAGTTATATCAATAAATACTTTTGTCTACTTGTAATAAGAGTTGTAGATACTCAGTCCCCCTATGGGCTATGGCCCTATCAAATGATGAAGGAAGAGATTATTATTAATTAATTAATTACGGTTTGATGTAAGGGGCAAATTAATTAGTAAATTTTTAAAGCTGTCAAATGTTTGGTTGATGAACCCCGGGAAGTAATTAATTAAGCTCAGGAACGTTCTAGGTTTACTCCATCTACATGTATCAGATTTCAGATAGGATAGCAACTATCCATTAAATAAATAAATAAATAAATAAATAAATTAATTAATTAATTGTTTGAGAAGAGAAGAGAAGAGAAGAGGGGAACATTAACATTTAACACACACACACACACACACACACACATATATATATTCTACGTAACGTACTTGCGTGTGCGTGTGCTACAGAGAGCTAGCCTAGAGAATAGAGATAGATATATGTTGCATATATGTTTTACTCCTACTTTCTCGGCTTATAATCAATCATTCACTCAATTCAATCATCATGACAAACAAAATTATTTTTCTCACGTTAAACTTGTCAACTGCTTTGGATTTTGCTTAACGCTAAATATCACATATATTCAAGTTTTGTAAAAAATAAAAATAAAAAGGTTGGAATTTTTAAGAAGCAAGGAGTACATAATTACTATGTTTGGAAGCAAGGAGTACATAATAAAAATTAATTTTTGAGACTTTAAAAATAAAGATAAAGAATGTGAGACAAAATAAGAAACGAAAGATGTGAGTATAAAATTATGTATTAATTTAAAGAGTAAGGCTGCGGTACTATGGGTTGCATAGAGGACTACGGTGCTATGACTCAACATTTGAGTTTTCAAAATCCTAACGGTCCATTTAAACCGTTCATCATGTTCTCCATATTAATATGTGTTTGGAGACCAAATTTTACATTTTTTGAAAACTTTTTACTATTATTTTAGATAGATAGAAAATCAAATATCTAATTTGTGCAGAATTTTTTAGATCAAATGATTTTCTACTATCTAAAAAAATAATAAAATATTTTCAAAAAATGTAAAATTTGGTCTCCAAACACATATTAATATGGAGAACAAGATGAACGGTTCGGATCGACCGTTAGGATTTTGAAAACTCGAATATTGAGTTGTAGCACTGTAGCTCTCTATGCAACCCATAGCACCGTAGCTTTACTCTAATTTAAAAGTCTTCCAAATTTTGTATGGGAATATTAGTTGAGCAAGCAGAACTTTGTAATAGATTATAGATGAAAATGCGATATGATGTGATGTGTTATGAACTGAACTTATGATTAGTGAGTGTTCCAAAATGAATATATAGCAGTAGCTCAAGCTCACTGTTAATTTAATTAATAACATCCTTCTTTTATTTATTTGAAGAAAAGAAAACATCTGTTGTCCATCTGGATACAACTATGTCAGATTGTCAGTCTAGCTGCATTAATTGCGTAAAAGGGACTTCTCGGTCTCATCATATTTTTGCCTCTTTGCCTCTTTCAGTTAACTAAATTCCATTTTCACAGTAGGAGTAGGTACGATGGTACACTCTCAGAGGGAATTATTGATTGGAACTGTTTACACATGCACAACTCTTTCACACCTAACACTGCTTTTATTTCTATTACATTTTTAAACAGATTTTATAATTTTTTTACGTCCGTTCCGTAGAGTCGTAGACAGTAAGAAAAGAAACGTCAAAATTAGATTTTTAAGACAGAATCAGAACGCTTTTAGCCACCCCTATAAATTCTTTTTTTTTTAACAAATGAGGCTATGGTGATATGCATATTACAGATTGATTCGTGATATGAATTCATATTTCTATTTTTAAAAGTCCAATCAATTCAAACCGTTAAATATGATGTGCTTCTAAAAATGTACTAATAGATCAAAATTTATATTTTTCAGATTAGTTTTACTTTAATTTTAGATAGATAGAAAACCACTCGTTTTGGATGGTCAACAATTTTCAAATCAAGTAATTTTCTATCTATCTAATGAAAAAGTAGTAAAAAAATTCTAACAAATGTAAAATTTAGTTTACAAGGAAGTTTTCATAAAGAAATGTTCAATATTTCAAATCTACAGTTTGAACTTTAAAAACAGTGATATGAGTCCATAGCTCGTACCATTATGTAATATGCATATTACCTCTCACTCATTTTTAATCATGTGTATTAAAATTTAATTAATTTTTATTCAACTCTCGCTAAAATGTGCATGTTTATGGTTTGAATTCTATATTTGTACATGAGTTCCAATCCTAGTTAAAAAGATGTCAAACTTATTATGTGAATCATAGCTGAAAAGATGTCAAACTTATTACCATTACATGTTGCTTTTAATAGACGTGACCGGAAACAGAAGTAAAAAATCTTTAAAATGAAAGATTGATGTATACAACAACAATAAAGTTTTTTGTTCTAAATTTGAAGTAAGTTACAAATAAAATCCAACCGGAGTCACAAAGTCAAAGTAGGTATCAATTAAAAAATAATAATAATAATAATAATAATAATAATAATAATAATAATAATAATAATAATAATAATAAAAATAAATATAGTAATAATACTAATACTAACAATATTAGGCCTACACTATAGATTGCGGGTATCGAAGTCCTAAGCCCTATGTTTTTCACCCTGAATCACTAACTTTATGTGATATCTCCATATTATATCTAATTTATGACCCTAATTTACATTGAAACCTATACTTTAAATCTTATAAATGTGGACTTTTACTATGAAATGTGGTACTGCTATGCTTTGTTTGGTATTTTGCAGGAAAAAAGAGCGAAAAATTGGATCTGACTACTTTTCATATAGCCCGTATGACATATCGTGCAGGCTGTAGAGGATCTGCCCCACCACACAGAAGGTTCCACAGCAGAGGCACTAAGTCTCCAAGACAAAGCACGGGCATACGACCCGTACGGGGTCCCCTACGGGCCGTACGATGCTAATCCTGAAAATCCAGCTGGAATCTAAAATGAGCATAATTTAAGGAGGCGCGATCTGGGGCATTAAAGGAGATATTCCTCACCAAAAAAAAGGGGATTCACCACTGGGACTTGGACAACCTTTCTTGGAGCAAAAGACAAGAAGAGGAAAAGGAGAAGAGAGGTGAAAAACGCGAGTTTGCAACGAATTTTTGAATTTTCCATTATTTTGTCATGAACTCTTTTACTTCTTGTTATTTGTGTTATTTTATGAATATGAGTAGCTAATTTACTTTGTTTCTAGGGTTAAGATGTAGTTTCTAGTAGTTTCTAGTTTGGTTTTGTTTGCATGCTACTTGGATTTGTGTTGAATGCTTTGTTTTTACTTGTTAAGTAGTCTTTTGATTGCTTTATTTATGCTTGCTTGAATTGATTAGTCATCCCGTTAGATGAATGCACACGTCTAAGTGTTAGGAGCCAAGTCTATGACATTTAATCCAACTGAATAAAATATATGAAGTAGGGTGAAACCAAGGAGTACCCGAAAGGCGAAACTTTTCTTGAGGCGAAAGTCCTTGGATACTTTTAGTAAACCTACAAGTAACTAAGATAAATTAGGCCAAAATGCAAAAGTTGAGATTTAACGCATCTAAGAGGGAAGTATTTGAGTCCAGTAAATTGGGTACTAGGCCAAAATGCGAAAGTTGAGGTTAGGTATCTAGATTTGGTCGATAGAAATCCCAAACATCAGTATCAGCACAGAAAAAAGTAGCTACAACATCAACTCGGGTGCCATATGGACCGTACGGGAACCCATACGGGCCGTATGCCTCGAGACTGAATAGAAATGAAACCTGAACCCTAGAAATGCCTTTTTATCAACTGAAAACAACTTTAATTCCTTTTATTGTCTTTTAAACTTGCCGTAAATTAGTAGAATTGTTAGAATTAAACCAAACCAATTTCTCTCACTTCTAGAATCTCAAGTAATTTTAGGATAAGTCCGGTTATTTTCTTTTGTCCCTGTGGATCGTGTTAGTTTGTAATAATCTAGAAGTCAATAATACGATAATTTATCATAAAGCTTTGTTCATAAATTGGATGATTAATATCATTTTGTTGCCTTGAGTATTATTGCATTTATGGATCATTTCGAGTTCATGACTGAAATTGTGAAACTCCATAATATAGATGATATATACTCTTAATCTTAAAAGGTCATTGATCAAGGTAATTAGCAGGAACACTAATTACCGCTATAAGGTTAGTATGTGGATTAAAAGATGGTTAAGTTTTACAAACCACCTGACACGAGATGTTATTTTAATCACATAGATACATGTTCTAGGAACATGGTATTTGACAGACCTCGAATGAAACATTAAATAGAATTGTGTCCGTGTCATTTATGTTTTCATTCAGTGTCACGTTCTAAAGTATGAGGTATTTATCATTCCCACTGAGAAATATGTATGTGTGATTGTTATCCACCACTGTCCGTAAAAAGCAGTCATAACGGTAGCTTTTCCATATGTATAGCTTAGCTGAGGAAGTGATAGTTTACCAAGAATACTATCTGTCCCTCGTATTTTATACGAGCTATAGCATCACTGGGCCCCTTGGTAGAGTAAGATTATCAGCGCGAGGTATGATTACAAGAGTAATCATATTTGATAATCTGCTCAAGATCAAGAAAAGATTAAGTTTAAAAGAATGACACATATCTACCTTGAAACTAATCTGATAGCTATGAGACAAAAGAACAGACACAATTAAATTGTTTATTGGATCGTGATATTGTACTGTACAGCATCATCTGTGTAATTAGATGGTCATGATGTGTTGCCAGACGCCACCCATGATTATAGAAGTTAAAACAGTTTTAACTCTATTTACCAACATAACACAGATTCTATTGGGTCACACCATATAGGAGTTAATCGGAGAATCTTATTGTGATTGATTATAAATTGGTTATGATCAATAGTAAGATGGTTATAATTAATTATACGTGTTATAATTAAATTATAAATGTTATGTAAAAATAACAAGCAAAAACATTGGTTAATTTATAAATGTGTGTGACACGTTGTATAAAAGTTAACCGGTTAATTTATAAATGTGCCAGACACGTTGTATAAATTACCGAAACAACAACCACAAGAAAAATATATATATAATTGTTCAGAATAATTATACGAATATTATTTCTGTTTGGGCCGAGGGCATTCGGGTCTTTTCAGATTCGTTCTTATCCACATGACATGTCATCGATCCTATCCAGATGGCATGTCATCAATCCTATCCACAAGGGAAAAATGGTCATTTCACACCCATGCCACCTTGCATGATGTAGAAGCATGGAGAAGAATGCGGAAGGGTGTGGAAGGGGTATTTTGGTCATTTCACATATAAAAGGATGAGGTGTCAATGGCATACCTTGTAAATAGGCCGAACTTGGAGGGCATTTCGGTCTTTTGCGAACCTCCTCAAAAGCCTATAAATAGAGGGGTGCATGTAGAGAGAAAAACCACTAATTCACTTGTATCGTTTCGTGCAGAATCGAATCGGTATTTTCTTCTCTTTCTCGGTTTCTCTCCCAAATAGTGTTTCGGTTGAGAAAAGAAAGTTATACGTAGTTGACGTATAATCTTGCGGGTTGTTGTGGAGTATATTTACGGGACCGATGAATAGTATTTTACCGAATTTTGCGGTATGTCAGTTTTGCTCATTTGATGAAACTGAGTAACCGAAAATTCGTGTTTATGGGTTTTCGTCTTTTCCCTGTGAATAGTGTTTTTGCATAATTCCGCGGTTTACGGTATTTCTGGCAGAAGAAATTAACCGCTCTCTGGTTAGTCCTGGTGGATAACCGATAGAGGCATCAGACGTCTGATGCTCCGAGACGAGTCGATTCCTTCCGTGATATAGCTCTACACGCTCGGTCTGCATTCCAACTGTGATTTGGAAACAAGGTATAAATATGTTATATTAATCTATTTAATTGGTAAGTAGATTAAAGTTTTAGAAATCAATCATCGAGTAGATCTGTAAAAGGATTAAATTGGGTTTTGATGCCAAAGGAATATTGAAGATGGACCGCCTTGGAAAGTTTCCTAACATACCCCGTTTAATCCTGAGCTTAAGTTGGCCGTAGAAATTTTTTTTCTACGGTCATTCCGCACCTTAAGCCTAAACGGATTTTGGTTACCGCGAAACCCAAAAGTGGTATTCGAAACCCAACAGATCGATACCTGAGCATACTCATCGATAAGATAGTGCACTTGCTATCTGATTTGACAGAGTGTAACAAAGGTTTAAAATATATAGTTTGCTATACTGAAACTTTGTAGCATATATTATGTGCGAACATTATGACCTAAAGCCTATAAAGCTACTCACGAATAAGATTTTATAATCGTATTTTTGGTATGTAGATCGCTAATTTTCACACATTCGAAGTCAATTTTTTAGCACAATTTATACTCTTTCAAAGCCAATTTCATTTTTCAAAGTAGGAGGGTCAGAGTAAAAAATTTCTAAAAAAAATATTTGTTGATTCAATTTTGATTCTTTGTTAGGTTGATATTGTTAGTTTGTAATAATCTAGAAGTCAATAATACGATAATTTATCATAAAGCTTTGTTCATGAATTGGATGATTAATATCATTTTGTTGCCTTGAGTATTATTGCATTTATGGATCATTTCGAGTTCATGACTGAAATTGTGAAACTCCATAATATAGATGATATATACTCTTAAAAGGTCACTAACCAAGGTAATTAGCAGGAACACTAATTACCGCGAAAAGGTTAGTATGTGGATTAAAAGATGGTTAAGTTTTACAAACCACCTGACACGAGATGTCATTTTAATCACATAGATACATGTTCTAGGAACATGGAATTTGACAGACTCCGAATGAGACATTAAATAGAATTGTGTTCGTGTCATTAATGTTTCTCATTCAGTGTCACGTTCTAAACTATGAGATATTTATTGTTCCCACTAAGAAATATGTATGTGTGATTGCTATCTACCGCTGTCCGTAAAAAGCAGTCATAACGGTAGCATTCCTATATGTATAGCTTAGCTGAGGAAGTGATAGTCTACCAAAAGTACTATTTGTCCCTCGTATCTCTATACGAGCTATAGCATCACTGGGCCCCTTGATAGAGTTAGATTATCTGCTAGCGGTATAATTACAAGAGTAATTATATTTGATAATCTACTCAAGATCAAGAAAAGATTCAGTTAGCAAGGATGACACACATCTACCTTGAAACTGATCTGATAGCTATGAGACAGAAGAACAGACACAAGTAAATTGTTTACTGGATCGTGATATTGTACAGTACAGCATCATCTGTGTAATTGGATGGTCATGATGTGTTGCCAGACGCCACCCATGATTATAGAAGTTAAAACAGTTTTAACTCTATTTACCAACATAACACATATCCTATTGGGTCACACCATATAGGAGCTAATTGGAGAATCTTATTTTGATTGATTATAAATTGGTTATGATCAATGATAAGATGGTTATAATTAATTATACATGTTATAATTAAATTATAAATGTTATGTAAAAATAACAAGCAAAAAACATTGGTTAATTTATAAACGTGTGTGTGACACGTATAAAAGTTAACCGGTTAATTTATAAATGTGCATGACACATTGTATAAATTACCGAAACAATAATCGCAAGAAAAATATATATAATTATTCAGAATAATTATACGAGTATTATTTGTGTTCGGGCCGAGGGCATTCGGATCTTTTCAGATTCGCCCTTATTCGCATGACATGTCATCAATCCTATCCAGATGACACGTCATCGATACTGAAACAAATAACCGCAAGAAAAATATATATATATAATTGTTCAGAATAATTATACGAATATTATTTGTCTTCGGACCGAGGGCATTCGGGTCTTTTCAGATTCGTGCTTATCCGCATGATGTGTCATTGATCCTATCCAGATGACATATCATCAATCCTATCCACAAGGGCAAAATGGTCATTTCACACCTATGCCACCTTGCATGTGTAGAAACATGGAGAAGAGTGTGGAAGGGTGTGGAAGGGGTATTTTGGTCATTTCACATATAAAAGGATGAGGTGTCAATGGCATACCTTGTAAATAGGCATGTGTTGAGGGGTATTTCGGTCTTTTGCGAACCTCCTCAAAAGCCTATAAATAGAGGGGTGCATGTAGAGAGAAAAATCACTAATTCACTTGTATCGTTTTGTGCAGAATCGAATCGGTATTTTCTCTCTTTCTCGGTTTCTCTCCCAAATAGTGTTTCGGTTGAGAAAAGAAAGTTATACGTAGTTGACGTATAATCTTGCGGGTTGTTGTGGAGTATATTTACGGGATCGATGAATAGTGTTTTATCGAATTTAGCGGTATGTCAGTTTTGCTCATTTGATGAAACTGAGTAACCGAAAATTCGTGTTTACGGGTTTTTGTCTTTTCCCCGTGAATAGTGTTTTTGCAGAATTCCGCGGTTTACAGTATTTCTGGCAGAAGAAATTAACCGCTCTCTGGTTAGTCCTGGTGGATAACCGATAGAGGCATCAGACGTCTGATGCTCCGAGACGAGTCGATTCCTTCCGTGATGTAGCTCTACACGCTCGGTCTGCATTCCAACTGTGATTTGGAAACAAGGTATAAATATGTTATATTAATCTATTTAATTGGTAAGTAGATTAAAGTTTTAGAAATCAATCATGGAGTAGATCTGTAAAAAGATTAAATTGGGTTTTGATGCCAAAGGAATACTGAAGGTGGACCGCCTTAGAAAGTTTCCTGACATACCCCGTTTAATCCTGAGCTTAAGTTGGCCGTAGAAATTTTTGTTCTACGGTCATTCCGTACCTTAAGCCTAAACGAGTTTTGGTTACCGCAAAATCCCAAAAGTGGTATCCGAAACCCAACAGATATAATTTGACGATTTTGTGGTTTTGGCACACTTATTTATGATCTTTTATAGATTTACAATATAGAGCGTGAGAGAGAGTTGGAATATGTGCATTGCAATGTATAGGTTTTTTTTTGTATATTGGACTATAAATTGTTAGTTTTTATTTCAAAACAACTGATCTAAACCGTTCAATTTGATATCCATTTTAAAATATATTCGGAGATTAAATTTTACATTTTTTTGAAAATTTGTTATTTTTTTTGAATTTTTGAAAATTACTGTTTTTCTATTGTCCATAATTTTTTTTGAAAACAATAATTTTCAAAAATTCTAAAAATATAGTAAATTTTTTTCAAAAAATATATAATTTGGTCTCCAAATACATTTTGATATGGAGAACACGTTAAGTCCTTTAGATCAACTATTTGAACTTCAAATCCAACAGTTTATAGTACAATGTATAAGAGGGCATATACATTGCAATGCACCAAGCCCAACACACTCTCTCTCTCTCTATATATATGAGAAGGGTTCCAATGCCTCATTTTTTTCATACCTCATATTTTAATATTTTAGTTTTCGAAGTCCAAATTGTCGATCTCAACCGTTCAACAAAATATTTATACTAAAATATGCATGGAGATGAAATTTTATATTTTTTGGAATTTGTGTGCTATTTTTTAAGATAAGTACAAAATCACTGTTTTTGAACCGTTAAAAAAACAGTAATTTTCTACCCACCTTAAAAAATAGTAAAAAAATTTCAAAAATTATAAAATTTCATTTCTAACCATATTTTAGTATGGATATTATGTTGAACAGTTCGGATTGACAATTTAGACTTTGAATATGAAGAAAATGAAGATATAATATGTGGTATAATGAGGTATAAAAAAAATGAGGCATTGGAACCCTCCTCTATATATATATATATATATATATATATATATATATAGGGTCCGGTTAATTATTTGTTGCCGGCAGCATTTTAGCCAGAGGTGCTGTTATTGTTTTTTCTATTTTTTGATGTTCAAATAATAAATCTAAACCATTAGATGTTTAATATATATATTATAATCTACTTGGAGACCAAATTTTACATTTTTTGGAATTTTTTTATTATTTATTAAGCTGGTTTGAAAACTGTTGATTTCAGTAAATTTCTGCAACATTGAAATCAACGGTTTTCAAACCAGCTTAATAAATAGTAAAAAAATTCCAAAAAATGTAAAATTTGGTCTCCGAGTAGATTAGAATATAGACTAAACATCTAACGGTTTAGATTTGTTGTTTGAACATCAAAAAATAAAAAAAAAACAGTGGTAGCACCTCCGGCTAAAATGCTGCCGGCAGCAAATTAGCCGGACCCTATATATATATATATAGAGAGAGAGAGAGAGAGAGAGAGAGAGAGGTTGGCTAAGATCAAAGTTGTAGTTCCTGAACTTTGGTTCTACCAATTCGTTTTTTAATTTTTAATGTTCAAAACATCGATCCGAACCGTTCAAGTTGTTATCCATATTAAATTGTACTTGGAGACCAAATTTTTTTTTTTTCTAAATTTTTTTACTATTTATTAAGCCACTTTGAAAACAGCTGATCGAACGGTGGCTTCTGGTTTTACTGTTTTGTTAAGCCACTGTTGGGTTAACGATTTTCAAAGTGTCTTAATAAATAGTAAAAAAATTCAGAAAAATATAAAATTTGGTCTCCAAGCACAATTTAATATGGAGAACAACTTGAATGATTCGAATCGACGTTTTGAACTTTGAAAATTAAAAAACAAATTAGTAACACCAAAGCTCAGAAACTACTACTTTAATCTTAGCCAACCTCTACACACACATATACACATATCATGCATCACTGCATGCAACTCCATTGCCTTCTCTAAAAAAAATCACAATATTTTTGCCAAGAAAAAAAATTATAAAATTATGTTGTATGTAACAAGCCCGTGTAGCACGTGTGATTAAAAAATACAATCGCCTGGATAAGCACAATTGTGGTTGCATGCTATCAAAATTTGAGGTGATATATATATATTTTGGTCTTAGATGTGGTTGAAACCAATTCCTTCTCTTTGAAATGTAAATACATAATACAAAACCTAGAACAGACAAAAAGAAATAGTTTATGACAGAACTCGAACGGACCGCAGTGCTCATTAAATTCTGGTGAAATTAATCAAATCAGTTCCATTTGGGAATTGGGATCGATTCATTCATTCATTCATTCATTCATTCAAATTGACGGCCTACGAAGTTGATACAATCATTGTCACCTTCGCTCGCTCCTGAGTCTTGCCTTTCAAAATAAGAGACACGGGAGACTTAATTAATTTCAACCATTAGCAGCCAAATCAAGCCGTACGATTAAAAATGACACATATAAAAAGTCTCTATCAATTACAATTACAATTACATCATCTATAATTCTATATTAATTAAAGGTTATTATGAATTCAAAACCTGAATAAAAAAAAAAAAACCATTTATTATAATAACACAGATATTAAAAAAAAAAAAAGTTACGGAAGTTAAAAAATGCGTTAGGTTATTATATAATTAATTTTCAATAGATATTTGACCCGGCCATTAATTATTAAACGAACGTTTGCATGCGTGACTGATGGCACATATATGTAGCGTGACATACTAAAAAAGTAAAAATTAATATATGAATTAAGTAACATATATATTTCATCTTGTATATATAGAATAGAACTTGTTGGCTGCTATATATTTGTGCATAAATAAAAATATAAAATTAAATACCGGTGTCGCGCGATCGGTACCTTGAATTATACTCAAAAGCCAAAGGTCACTTTAATTACACTCCTATTGTCGTATTCAGCGAGGTCCTGCTGGAATTAATTGGCACCCATTTTTTCAAATTTGGGGACCAATAAAACGTACCATATACCCTTTTCCTTTCCACCACAAATTTTATGTATAACATATATAATTAATTTTCTAAACACATGTGTTCAATAATTATCATTAACTACATTGGGATGCATGTTTAAGGTAGACATCTTGTGTCGAAGAGTTGATTTGTTTTGTTTGTGCAACAAATGCGTTCAATAATAACTAATAAGACAGAGAGATTTAATTTGTTACTTTTTGAAAAGAGAATATATATATATATATATATATAGAGAGAGAGAGAGAGAGAGAGAGAGAGAGAGAGAGACTAATTAATGTTACGTACTTTTTAAAATTGCCTGATACTCGATCGGATCAGATCGGATCGGATCGGATCGGATGATCCATCGTCCGTGCATGCATGCTACTAATTGATATATCCAAGCTCGATCCCCCACAAGTACTCGATCGATCGGACAGTATTATTAATTATGCATGCTTTGAGATTTGTGTCAAGGTAAAAGAACGATCCTAAACTGTCCGTTTTAATTGTACCCATGAATTATCTATAGAAGAGAAAGCTAGCTAGCTTTTTGGAAGCAAATTCAATTAAGCAGCAATAATTTAATCTATATATAGAAGCTAGCTAGCAGCCTAGCTACCATAGCTACCATGCACATTCGGATATTCCTGACATAGGCGATCAAAAAAAGAGAAAGCTAGCTAGCTAGCTAGCTAGCTAGGGATCGGAAAATCAGAAAGAAATGCTAGCTGTCCGGCCGAATTGTCTTATATATATAATTACCTTCGAGTAAGAACTATGGTGCTCTTAAGTTTATCAAAATTTTGGTGAGCTTAACTTTAAAACTTATCAAATTGATTTCAAATGACGAATTCGAATTGTTAAAATCCGTCTACCTTACGTGTGATGCATCTACATGTGAAATTTTTAAACATTCGAATTAATTTAGTATATAGTCAAGCGGTCAAAAAACGTTTAAAAAATGAATGCGCTAAAATTAATTTATTAACCTTCTAATTTTGACCGCTTGACTTTATACTAAATTAATTTGAATATTTAAAAATTTCACATGTAGATGCATCACACGTAAGGTAGACGGGTTTCAACGGTTCCGATTCGTCATTTGAAATCGATTTGATAAGTTTTAGAGTTAAGCTCACCAAAACTTTGATAAGCTTAAGAGCACCCTAGTTCTACTCATTACCTTATTTATATATAAACAAATTTCTATATGTGGTGCTTAATACTACATCTTATATTTAGGATATATATGTACCACCAACTAATTTAACATTGATATGTTTTCGACTTGCAATTGTGAGATAATTATATATGGAGCTAGCTAATTCAACTGCTCCAAAATGTGCAATGCATGTGCATCAAAAGTTATTGCTTGTGAAAGAACAATTAATTGATCCAATAGGCTAAGACCTAATTATATATAAGAAAGAAACTATATATAATATTAAATGTCTGTTATCTATTCTTCGAAATTAATTAACTTCTCGGTTTAACATATACCTTAAAAATGAAATGAAATTTGTATGTCCATTAATTATCTAAATTTTCTCATCAGGATTTTAAGAATATTATTATATGATATTGATATATTACCCATATAAAAAAATAATGGGGAATTACTTGAAAATGTTAACAATTAATAGATGAAAGCTTTCCGGTAGGATATAGATGTACAGTTCAATTGTAATTTAGTCAATTAATTATTATCCGAATCAGAATCTATGTACACTAGTGGAAAAATTGGAATTAGAATCGGTTATTTACGCACATTAGAATCGGAATTTAACTGATTATGATCCGAACAATACTAATACGAAACTAATCTGGATCGGTTAAACAACCGATCCTAAAAGTTTGAATTAGGATCGGTTGTTTCAAATAACCGATCCTAATAGTAATAGTTAGGATTAGTTATTTGAAACAACTGATCCTAACTCTTTTTTTTTTTTTTTTTTGGCAAAACCAACATTTTGTGAATCCAGATATAATGCATTACATATTATTACATGAAATTTAAATTCAAAAAAATTTAGTATTACATATCAGGATAAAAAGATATTACTCAGGATCATTATCAAAGAAATCACCAATATTCATTCATAGCACAACAATAAAAAATCACTTAGCAACGAAATTTATATTAGGCAATAAACAATCTATTGTTGACCTCACTTTATCACCAATATTTCTAATGGAACAAAGACTCAAGTTTGTTAAAAAAAAATCCTAACCAGCCTCACATTCTATTGTTGACCTCACTTTATCGCCTCCCTCCTCTCTTGTTCAGTGCTGTCTCTGGATCTCAAATTAGTAACTACAGGAGTTATAACATTACCTTCCTAAACAAATGAAGAAATTAAGGTGAAATTGCAAAGAAGCACTAATTTTCTATATACTTTAATTTGATTAGTGCTATGAAAAGAATAACAAGAAGAAAAATAACCTTAATAGAGCACTGACAACTTACGATCAGAGTAACTAGTCTGTTATTCTCCTGATCCAATTCCTATTTTTTTTACCAAAAAGAAAAAGCATGTCAACATAGTAAATCAAAGTTCAAAATTCGAAAGAAGTGAGGTTTTCTATATACTTATAATACAAATTACCTCTACACGGCTTGGTTAAATTGTTAATTGACAAGCGAGAGATGCATGCACACATATATAATTAAATTGATTTCATCCCCTAATTAATCTGTTGTTAATGTCTATACTCTTATACTAGTTGCAATTAATATATAATAAATAAATAAATAAATAAATAAATTGCTAGATCTATTCTGATTTGTAAACTTGGACTGAGTTGGGCTGATTTGAAGGGATTAATTAATTTAAATAACTCAATAATTAACTACTGGTGCTACAAATTCAAATAAATTAATAATGGCATCCGTGATATATACGCTGACTTGTGAAAACGAAATTTGAATTGCTCACACGTTACATCTATTAATGGACCTGTACGGAACTATCACACGAGGATCACACAAATTATTTTTTTAATCTCTCTTGAAAGTGCCATGCATCATGCATATATATATATATATATATATATATATATATTATTTTGAAATTTAAAATGGTAAGAATGATATTATGAATTATAGAAGGATAGCTTTTGAAGGATGTACATGGTATTTTTTAATAAAAGAGGGCCAAGACGGAAGAGGGTGATGTTATGTTTCAATAATTGTAATTGATCTGATGTGGCCATGTGGGTCCGTGAAAAGGTCCTTTCTGTTTTTTTTTTTTTTTTTTTTTTTATTTTATTTTATTTTATTTTATTATCCTTGGTGTTGCATGTCATGCATTATGCATCATTGCATTCCAAGTTTCGTTCACACTTCACATATATTAGGTATCAGAGAATCATACAGTCAATTATGCATAAATTCAAATAACTTTAATTTATGCAAGTTATGTTTTTGTCTGCCTGACACAAGTGTTCTACGATCCCTTTTTTGTATATCAATTATTTAAATATTCAAATTCAAATTCAAATTATGAATTCCAATAATTCAACTTCTTATTCAATAACTTTCATGCAAAAGTTTATAATTGTTTTAATTTATTTTGTCAAGGTCAAAGATTTAAAAAAAAAAAAAAAAAAAAGCTACTAAAATTAATTACGTTTATTTGGATTCATTTACTTATTGACCCTCTCTCACATATAAAGTTACTAATTGAATTAAACAAAATCATAGACAATATTTGCTGCATGCCCATTTCAAATTATTTTATTCTACGACAAAATAATTAGTCGCGTTGTTGAAATTAGAGCTATGTAATACTGTTATTGCGTGACAATTAAGCTTAATTTGTGTTGATTACGAAGCATGTAACAAAAATTTAATTATTTAATTGCTGAAAATGACATAATTGATTTACTTTCATTAAGTGTGATATGTATGCAAATTTCCTCAAAAATTTGAAATTATATATTTTCTCTATAAAATTCACATTATCATAAAACAAACTTTGATCTAGTAACAAAGAGAATACTATATGTGTAAGAGATCACATGTTTGAAATCTAAATAGAGAGTCATTTGTGAATATTAAACTAGTTTGATGACTTCACTCCCTCCAACTTTACTTTAAAAAAATTCACAACATCAAATCTACCCTTTTAAATTTTAAAAATTCACAAATTTATCAAATTAATTATCTTTGCTATTAAAACTCGGTTTAAATTTATAAATTATCCATTATATTTTCTAATTGGTCGGTTGTGAGGCAAATGACTTTATTTTCTTACTTGTGATGCATGCACAAACGTATGGCTAAATATCACTATGTATGCACCACGAGTAGAGAAATGAATCATTTTGTCTTTGAAAATCGAGCAATTAGAAGATGGTATAGACAATGTCATCTATGTGAGAGGTTGCATATTTAAAATGGGAATGAGAAATTTGTTGTAGATATTAAACTAATTGGTTGACTTGATCTCAATTTTATTAAAAAAAAGAGAGGCTAATAATAATGTTATAAGAGGTTGATGCTAATGAATAAGGTAGGTTAATTAGTAGATCTCCCAAATCGTTTATATAAGAGGTTGATTCTTTCTTTAATTGTGGCACAAATAATCTATGTCTAAAATAGATACCGAATTTCTTCTATTGGTCAACTAAAAGTTAATCTCAGTTGATTGGAGGGAGTGCGGTACTACAAATACAATAGAGGATATAGACTCTGCAAAAGAAGGAACGGGTCGTTTGTTTTACTTTTTGTTTTTGGTATCAAATAATATAACCTTACCGTACATTTTTTCCAGGTAAGGTAGCTGCTAGCATGCACCAGAAGGTCCAGAACCAGAAGAGAAAAAAACAAAATCGTTGGTTTTGTCACAGTCGATGGCTGAATCATCTCATATTCTCATCTGGAGGTAGAAATTACAAAGTAGCATGTGCAATGTGCATCTACTGTGTCTGTGTGAATGATAATTATTGTTCTACAAACCTAACCTAACCTAACCTAACCTAACCTAACTTTGTGAAAAACGTTTTCAACTAATATTCTTATATATATATATACGTACGGTGCCTGGTCCTGGAGTCCTGGACCTGAACCCTGCATGCTGTGAATCATTGGGATATCTGCCAAAGTTTACATGTTTCAGCTTTTAAAGGAACACATATTATTTTCAGGTTAATTTCTGTCCGAATTTTCAAAAGATAATCGACCTTCAAATCAAAATCTTCAAACATGTATGTATGTATGTATGTATATATATATCACTCAATTATAAAAGTTGACATAATTAAACCGATGTTTATAAATATGCTCTGCATTTATAGATCCTCCGTTTTAGTCCGCATAAAAAAAAGGAGAGGCGAGGGCGAGGCGAGCAATATGTAAAGCGACAACTTCACACGTCTCTTTCGAAAGTGATTTTCAAAGCGAACAAAATCGTTCAGCAAAACCAATTTCAAATCAGTAGAGAGATTCAAGTTTGAATTCATGCAGCAGACTAACCTCAGATTTATTTTTATTATTATTGAGATAGTGATTTTTTACCCGAACAATTTTGTTTTAAATTAATTTGTTTATCAATAAAGCAACGATATATCACGTGCGTAAATTTTAATTATAAAAGTTATCTCGACCGACACATGTGAATTAATATAGGTATTTTATATTTCATTGAAAATAGTATAGATATTTTATATATAGAGTACTTCATGGTAGACGTCACGCCACATTATCTTATGAGTGAACTTGGTTTAAAATTAATAATAATTATTTTAGTATCCGCGCTACAGTATCTCTATTTAGAGAAGTAATGTATTATGGTCCCTACTAATTATATTGTGTTCACTAATTATTATTCTAAAAATATATTATATAGTCTCAACTAATTATTATTCTAAAATTTCAGCAGCATCATTTCTTTATGGTCCCCACTAATTATATGGTTTCTCTTTTACAGTACCCGCACTCGTTGCCGCATCAATCTTTCTCTAACAAAAATAATTGACGTCATAGGAATAAATACTTCAGTCTATAGATATAAATATTTTCAGTACTTAGATATTAATACTTTCAGTGTCATATGTAAAAAATACTCGCATGTATAGGTATAAATACTTGTACAGCGAGGTATAAATACTTGTGTGACGACGAGTCTGAAGGTACGTCATGATGGATCTCATTGATGTGGTGTTTGCAATACAAGTAATAATTCCTAAATTGCACGCAATCTGGCTGCAAGCGTACAACCTTATCAAGTAGTACTTAGGGATCGTCTCTACAGGGACAAGTTGGAATACTAAATCTAACCTAACAATTTAATTTAGTAAAAGAAAATAAAAAGGTTTTTGTTTGTTCAAAAGGTTGGTTTGATTGTGATTAAACTGAATTAAACTAAAAGTCTTTACAGCAAAATCTAATTTTTAACAAGTATTACAAATTAGGATTTCTTAGTTTTCCTATCCACTAATGATACAACTAATTGGTTTATAAATTTTGTTCTAATATTTATGAAGGCACAGTTGGATATTATAGGTACAAAGTGATATCTCTATATTAATACCATCTTTAAATTAGAATAAACGTCACCTCCCGGTACTTAGCTACACTAATCTAAAGTCATTAAGTTCTTACTGTCCCAATTAATTCAGAAAACTGTCTTTCACCTCTCGGTACTTGGCACAATTTATCTAAACTATCAAGTAAAGCCCGTATAAAACAAGCATCACCTCTCGGTACTTAGCCTATCAAATACCCTATTCTTTATGGTCTGGACCTAATATTCAATTTCTCAATTGTAAATACCAAATCCTAGGATTTCATGCAATTTCAATTAAGTCCTCACAATCAATTAAAATAAAGAATAGATCATAATAAATAACAAGAACATATAAAATAAAACCAACTAAATCATAACAAAAGTTTAAAGTACAGCCCTAATCAACCCTAGAAAATCCTTTAGTCAGTCATGGCTAAAGCACAAATAAAATCAAAAGAACAAAAGAGTTTCAAAGGAAAGAAAATAATAAAATCGACTGATCAATGATGATCTCTTCTCCCTTTTTCTCTCTTCTTCCTTTTCCTTGCTCAAAAACCAGAAATTCTCTCTCTAAAAAACGTCTTTAATATGTTCTATAGGTTCCCTTTTTATATCCTACTCTAAAACCTAGAAATAACTAACTAAAAACAACAAATTCGAGCTCTGAACCAACCTAACTACGGGCCGCAATACATTCATTGCGGGCCGCAATGAATGGAGGCATTTAACAGACTGCGCAAAAATCTAGAGAGGTCATTGCGGGCCGCAATGCATGTGGTTACGGGTCGCAATGGATGTGCTGAGATGAAGCTCTGGTCTATTGTGTTGCGGGCCGCAATGGATCTCTTACGTGCCGCAATGAATGCTAGCAAAAGCTCCAATCTTCGTGCTAACTCACCCGTTTTGTTTCGTTAAGCTCCAAACACTTTATTACCTGTAGAACAAACATAACTAGGGCAGTAATTTGAACTTTTGGACATTTCTAACCTTATTAAACCTAATTTAATCAAAACTCGACTTAATTTTCATACCCAACCCTAGGTTTCAACAGATATAAATACTTTCGTACTTTCATACCCAACCCTATATTTCTGCATTTAATTTTCGGTGGTCCCCCATGGGTACAGTGCATGTACAGTACTATGGATATTATTATCTTCGCGCTACAGTACCTGCACAATAAATAATTGTTCATCTCATAACTATAAATACTTTCGTACTTAGGTATAAATACTTCTGTGCATAGGTATACTTCTGGAAAAAAAAATCGAATTGTAGAGTTTTTGCAATCCCCACAAAAAGTTATTTTTCACATTTAATTTTCGGTGACCCCCATTGCGAGTACAATGCGAGTATTGTAGCATGAGTACTGTTATCATCTTTCTAAAATTAATTGCTCCAAAACATTAGCACTTCACTTGACATTTGACAAGCACCATAATTACTTGCTAAAGAAGCAATTAATACGATTGAGGATGGCATGCTCATTTTTCATTACTAAATAGAATACTAGTTAATGTCATTGTTATATCAAGATGTAGTCAAAATAAATAAATAATAAAATGAATGAACTCAGTACTAATAATATATTAAATAAAGAAAGCGTCTAATTGTCCACATATTTTTATTCACCATTTGTCTATAACTTTGACTTGCGCGAATACGGTAAAACTACTTCTACATGCTATATAATTATACAATATATCACATAAAATATATCAATTAATCACAAAACACCCAGCAACTATTTGAAGTGGTCCCATGATAGTTAAAAACAAATTGCAACTTGCAATACAGGACAAAAAAATTGCACTTTCAAACTGTACTTTTGGATATTGTAGTTTTAAGAAGTTATTGGCAGTTAATATTAGTTATTAGTAATTATTTTGATAAAAGGGTGATAAAAAGGTAAAATTAAATTTTTTGATTGATTTTTTTATTCTTTTTTCTCGATCTAATGAACACACAAATAAATCATCAAAATATTGAATACTATAAAATTGACTACTTTACCTATAAAAATAAAATGTACAAACTCTAAATTTACAGATATGCAAAATTCACAAATGAAAACAATAAAATATAATGTTAAAGAATATCAATTTTCAATACTGTAAAAATATCAAGTTAAACTATAACACGTAAAAACTATAAATTTTTAATAATGTAAAATTAGCAGATGAAAATGATTAAATAAAATTTAAAAAGTATCAATTTTCAATACTGTAAAATTGTCAACTTAAGCTGTGAAAATAAAACGTAAAAACTATAAAATTTCAATAATGTAAAATAAGCAGATGAAATCGATAAAACAAAATGTAAAAAATACAAAATTTCAATACTATAAAATTGTCAACTTAAACTATAAAAATAAAACATACAACCTACAAAAACTAATACTGTAAAATTGATATATCTAAACTATAAATCAATTGCATATATATAGCATTCAGAACATTCAAAATAAAAAGTCAAAAAATAAAAACAACAATAGCTCAATATTGTAAAATGACACATATTAATTACAAATATAATAATTCTAAACTATAATACACAATTGCTCAACAAAATACATAAGTTCAACAACATCTGTTCAACACATCCATAATATTCACCGCACAATACTAAAATAGCATCAAACAAACTATAAAAAAATAAAACTTATATATTAACAATTTTCTGTAAATGGTCCGGAATCCCATCCGGAACCTGCATTTATTGTAGTCGGAGAAGAGATTGATTGATTGATGAAAGGTACGGATATTTTATTTAAGTTTGATTTTGCATATCAGGTTATATGTTATGTTATGTTTAACAACTTTATAAAATAAAATGCACGGCATTTTAAGCGTTGGTTAGACCTGTCCTTCTTTCTCCTCTTTCATCCGTGAAGTTGCTACTTGCTTCCACCAAGGTGGCTTAAAAAAAAATAAAAATTATTAGATTGATTATATTTTTCTGGAAATTTGAAATTAAATTATTTAAAACAAGATGGATTATCGATAGATGATGGATGGAATCGAATTAATATATATATATATATATAGTTCGGTTCCATACTTCCATTAGAGAGAGAGAGAGAGAGAGAGAGAGAGAGAGAGAGGCTCATGTGACCAACAATCATTTCCGCTGTTCACTACACACTATTAAGTTGAAAATGAATGGGTTTGCTGATCGGTCCCATCAGGGGCGGACCCACATGTCTTAGTATTAAAGGATCATTTATTATGGTGACAATTCAAAGAGGAAACACGGACAATAATAAATATCAGCATTGAAGATTTTGACATAATCGTAAAATAAAACCTGAAATTAATTCTGCCTTAGCCTTCCTGAGTCTTTCTCCAAATGCTCATTACTCATTAGTAGTTCCACAATTTTACATAAAGTAAGGCCCCTCTCCTATTGGTAGAAACCAGATGTGCAATCCTGCAAGTATATAATAACCCCCACTATATATATATATATATATATATATATAGTAATAGAAGGCATTGAGTTAGTTAACACTTAACATGCATAAGTAAGATAATAGGACCGAATGCACGTGCAATTTCTCGAATGAGGGGATACGAATTCTGGAATTGTTAAAGACTTGGAATTTTATTTTGTTTTTATAGAGTTTCTTGCAGAAACAATGCATCGAAGTAGAGTTTAGTAAAAAAAATGGGCTTCCATGGCCCGCATATTCGGCCCATTAGTCTGTGAAAGAAGCCTTTTGTCTGATTCGATTCGATTCGATTCGATCCGTGACCAAGGGTTTAATCTTTAAGAAAATCATGAAGGAAATTGAATTTCAATGCTGCACAGGCAAAATCTTTCTCTGAATTAAAAAAATTAAAAAAAAAAAAAAAAAAAAAAAATGCGTCATCAATTCTCCCTATCATCGTCGCTTCCTCTAACCCCCCATCATCGCCGCTCCAATCATCCATCGTCCCGCCGCATCATCACCTGTTCCGTCGCCGGAGCCTCTAAACATTCTCAAGACGTCTCTGTCCTCCGCCGAGCCGCCGACCTCGCCGATCGCTCCGCTGGCTGCACCTCCCCGCACCCCAATTTCGGCTGTGTAATCACCCGGGGAAGCTCAGACCAAGTAGTTGGAGAGGGTTTTCTCTATGCACAAGGCACCAAATGCGCCGAACTACAAGCAGTTGAGGCTGCCGGAGAATTGGCCCGCGGCGGTGTTGTGTATTTAAATCTTGAGCCGGGAGATTGCTATGGAGATCACACAGCTGTTTCTGCTCTGGTTCAGGTGCTTATCTTCTTGCTTTCTTTTGGTGCCCCTTATTTTTCTCATGGGGTTATTGTGGTAGTAGGTCTGTGGGTGACATTTTATTATTTAGGCAGGGATCTCACGTGTGGTGGTGGGTCTTCGGCACCCACTTCAGCATTTGCGTGGGAAAGCCATACAATCTCTCAGAAGTGAAGGTATTCAAGTTCATGTTTTGGGAGAAGATTTGCAAGGTCGACAGTATGAGGTATTCAACTTCATTTTTATCCTGGCCTGCCTGGGTCTGTCATGCCCTCCATCACCAAAATACAATCTTCTTATCTTTTCCTAAATTTCAATTAGGAAGCTCTCAAGTCTTGCCTAACTGTCAATGCGCCTCTGCTTTACCGAGCCGCCTTTCATGTTCCATTCTCAGTTCTCAAATATGCTATGACCCTAGATGGTAATCAGTGACAATCTCCATCCCTCCCTCTCTCTCTATAATCTCTTTACAAAATGTCACTGTTAGAATTTCCTAACTCAAAGAAAATAATTGTCCTTTTGAAGGAAAAATTGCGGCTAGTAGTGGGCATGCCTCTTGGGTAAGCAGCAGGTTATCTAGAGGCCGAGTTTTTGAATTGCGCGGGAGAAGTGATGCTATTGTTGTTGGTGGAAATACTGTACGTCGTGATGGTATACCATATTCTTATATACTGAAATTTGTTATCTGTTAACTTAGGCCTCAACATCTTTCAGTACACTCTACCCAGTTGGAGTTTATTGATGAATCCTTATATTCAAGGATTAAAGAGGTTGTAAGTGTTATCTTTAATGTGTCTTTCATGGTTAATAGTCAGGATTTATCTATCAGAGGCTTACCTTCTTTGTTTTTAAAATTTTCCTGTTTGATTTGTATTAAAAATACTTGTTTTAAATTTTTAATGTTATCCATGGAACTTGTCACTCAATTGTCAAGTTGTGTTACCAAAAATCTCTATTTCTTCTTTAGAACTCTGTAATCCATACCAACCTTTGTTGAGGACTTTAATATGTTGTTTCAATTTCATCATCTAACAGAAGTAACTTTAGTGTGATCTCAGACCCTCAACTTACCGCAAGACATGGCGGTGGCCACGTCCCAATTCGAATCGTGATGTCCCAGACCTTTGACCTGCCCGAAGAGGCAAAGCTATGGAACGTACTTGAAGCTTATACCATAGTCGCTACACAAAGGGGAGCTAGGAAAGATCTACAAAAGAAGCTTGCAGCCAAAGGGGTTGAAGTGGTTGAGTTTGATATATTAAACCCGAGAGATGTCATGGCATATTGCTACGACCGGGGCTACCTCTCTGTGCTATGGGAGTGTGGTGGCGGCCTGGCTGCACCAGCTATTTCCGCTGGTGTTATTCACAAGGTACATCATCGTAATACTTGTGCTTTGAGATTTTAGTGCATGGCATTTTTTTCTTATACGCAATGGGTCGAGCTGATAGTTGTATCTTTTTTCATTTCTTTCTGATAGTATTCTTTTTCTTTTAATATTACTAGAATATAAGAGTACTCACGATTCCATTCTAATTTTTTTTGTAAATTTAATGATTAACACATACATCTGAAAACTAGTTTATCTGTGAGTTTTTTTGTCCGATATTCCTGATTTTAGTGGTCTTTGGACAGAGCAACCTATCTCTAGGATTATGGATTGATCAATCGTTAACTGTTCTTTCAGGTTTATGCTTTTGTGGCCCCGAAAATCATAGGTGGATCCAATGCTCCTTCACCCGTTGGTGAATTAGGGATGGTTCAAATGTCCCAAGCTCTAAATTTGGTTGATGTCTCCTTTGAACAGGTGATTCTTTTCCGTAAAAGATCCTGGTATATGCAAAATGGAGCACGTGCTGTAACAGCTGAAATAAATGCACCAGAACCATTAACAGCTGAATACTGATAGCAGGGCAGAGCTGAACTTCAGCTGCTGAACATTGCTTTAATCCCATTACTTCCTGCCTCCAAATAATGACAAGAACAGGGTGTTTAATTTAGTGGTAGTGTGTGTTTTGGGAGTTGCTTGTGGTTTAGGTTGGTTGTGCAATGACAGTTAAATTTATCGGTCAACCTGAACTTCTGTTGTTTTAATTGCCCCAAATAATCTTTAATAACCCATGTAACCATTCTTCTTATTTGTAAACTGACATGACAGATCGGACCTGATATGCTGATAAGTGGATATCTTCAGCCCATACCTGATCTTTTTCCTATGATTCCCTCTGCCAATGAAATCCCATCTATTGATCCAACTTTATCTCCTTACGAAACAAACATAATATCTTTCTATAAGACATGGGACCCTTTTGGAGCCTTCTCAAATTTCTCTGCTCATCCTATTGAAATGCCTTGTGAAAATGGAGAGCGCACCGTGTGGCCAAGTGTGGAACACTATTATCAGGTGAACTATATAACTTCCATTCTTAGATTCAGTAGAAAGGTTGGGCTTCATTTGGGACTCGATTGAGTTTCTAGAGTTGAGCATATATTTTTAAGTGGTCTTATTGCATTATGTTTTATTCTTTTGAAGGCACACAAGTTTGTAGGGGCAGATAGTCCTGTTGCAAGGGAGTTTGTTGAAAAGATAAAAACAGCAAATAGTCCGGAAGAAGCAGCTCGAATGGGGAGGAGATTACAAAGAGAACACCCCAAACTGGTACCAAAAACTGCATTTAAATTATAATATAAGATATATTACTTCATAGTACCATTATTTCTCTCGCTATATTTATACGGTCTACTTTTTGGTTTTACTTTTATGTGAGTAAGAGCTTTTGCTTTGGTGCATTGCGCTTGGTAATTTTGCTGATGCCATTAATGCTGAAGTTTCCCTTCTGATGTGTTGTTTAGTGTTTTTTCGGATTTGTTTAGAGAACTTCTATAGTGGTTCAATGATGATCCAGACTTATTAGGGCTTTGTATGAAATTTTTACCAAAGTGTTTATGGAAAACAAATTAAGCGAGGTTGCCTACCATAATTGAAATTTTGTCATACATCTTGGTTTTAGTGGTATTACTGTTGTTGTCACCACCGTCCTCATCACCATTGTTGTGTATTTATATCTCAAGTGTTTTGCATATTGGTATAGGTTCGAGCTGATTGGGAGAGCACCAAAATTGATGTCATGTACAGAGCCCTAAAATGCAAGTTTCTGACGTACCCCCACTTGAACACCATGCTTTGTTCAACTGCTGGTTCTGTGCTTGTGGAGGCATCCCCGCATGATCTCTTTTGGGGCGGGGGGCGGGAAGGAGAAGGCCTGAATTATCTGGGGAGATTGCTAATGCAATTACGGTCCGAAGTGCTACGGAAAGAGGCTTCTTCAAATTTTACCTTAACCCAATCAACTTGATTGTTCTGCTTCATTTTTGTATGGCGTTATTTTCAATCAATAAAATGGATTTGTCAACAAGATCTGTTTTCTAATTTTAGGAGGAATAAAATATCCAATTTTTGCTATGTTTGCATATGTGGATAGAATTCCTTTGATACGCCTGTTTGCATTAGGTGTAGCACGTGGGCCTTAATATAAAACTTTGCATTTGTCAAGTTAAAAGAGCTCGTAATTCAAAGGGCCCGCAGCAAGTACTTGTTTTCTGCAACTAAAAACCGAAAATTGTTTTCCAATATGTATATTTTTTTAAAAAAATGTAGAAAATCATGGTTTGCTGATTAGGTCTGCACGAGGTTTAGCCTTCACGGACTAACGGATTTTGCTTTTATGGAATATTGTACATAATCCCAACTTCTTCCTCCCTAAACATCTCCTAATTATTGTTTTGAAGTTTTTAAGAAAATTACAACTATCATTAATATTTGTGTAATAACCAAGTACGCATTAATTGAATATTCAAGTGTGCATTTTAAAAGATTTGAAAAACGAGTGCGAGGATCAAGATAGCTTTTAACAACTGCCAAAATATGTTTTCACCTAGGAGTAGAACTAGGGTGCTCTTAAGCTCACCAAAGTTTTGGTGAGCTTAACTCTAAAACTCATAAAATTGATTTAAAATGACGAATCCAAACTGTTGAAACCCGCCTACCTTACGTGTGATGTATCTACATGTGAAAATTTTAAACATTCGAATTAATTTAGTATAAAGTCAAGCGGTCAAAATTAGAAGGTTAATAAATTAATTTTAGTGCATTTATTTTTTGAACATTTTTGACTACTTGACTTTATACTAAATTAATTTGAATGTTTAAAAATTTCACATGTCGATGCATCACACATAAAGTGGGCGGATTTCAACGGTTCGGATTCATCATTTGAAATCGATTTGATGAGTTTTAGAGTTAAGCTCACCAAAACTTTGGTGAGCTTAAGAACACCCTAGTTCTACTGTTTCACCTAGTCAAAATTACGTACCAACTGTCAGTAGTTATATCTTAACTGAAACAATAGACAGGAGATCTGGAGAAGGCATGTTTGCTTTATCTCTACTTTACAAATCAGTCCCTAGAAGTGGACTTCTAATAAAAATGCTCCATTTTTGTTAGGAAGAAAAGTCTTGCGAATTACAAACTATAAAAAAAAGGCCAGAAAAGAAGAGTAAGAAGAAACCAACAAAGGATTTAAAGGAAAAGCAGGCTAATAAAACACTCCCAAGGAGTTACTTTAGAAAGGAAGAAATAACAGAGCATAAAAAAAGCACCACAAATCACTGACCCGGTATTCTTGTTCCTTTAAATGGCTATTAATGACTTGTGAGAAAAGAAGTTGGTAATTGCAATACTTGAATGAAATCCCAGGCAATGAAACATTAAATCATTGTGTGTTACTAAACTACCAGTGTGTACAACATATTAGTGTTTCATAAAATTACACCCTGTGGACGTAGATGATACTCTCATTGATCTTTTTAGGTTCAAAGCTGCGAAATGTTGCATATCAGTTTCTGCCTCTCCAATGCTGCTTTTGCATTTTGGAGGGTGAAAAGAATTAATTATAAAAGAAGAGGATAGCAGGCCTAATCTATCTTTCTCAGGGAAAATTTGAACGCGGGCATTACAAATACATGCAGCTTCAAGTGTCAGCTCATGGTATTCAAACAAACATGCACGTGAACACTATGGTTAGTGACAACAAAAGAACAGAACTTTGCGACACTGATCTCCAAGCAGATCCTATGTCGTGTGCATCAATGGCGTAGACCTTCTTGGTCTTGTCATCTTGTATTTTTATGGTTGATGAACCTAAAATAAGGCCCGTTAATATCCAAGCAAAACAAAACCAAAATGGAATTTAACAAATTACGGTGTGCTTTTTTTTGTCAAGCTGATAACTAAAGCATGCATTTCCTAAAATACTTGTTAGTGTTTCTCCCTTATTTGGAAGATAATATTACATAGCTTCGATGAGTATCAACTTGCTTGGATACCTAAATTTTTTTTTTTAAATATGCAAAAAAGAACCAAGAAGACGCTCCTTAATAATTGGTACGCATTTCTGCATTAGATGTTATAATATTTTTGTTCTTTTTATCTTTCTTAATGCAATTGGGGGGGGGGGGGTTGCTTACAGTTGTAGTCAGTCCACCCAATGACTTGGTTTTCCAAGTCATAAACAACCAACTTATTGGACAGCACTAGATCTGCAAATACAAACAGTAAATAAGTAAATTAATAAGACAACAATCTAAAACAAGAAATAAAAATACTTCAAAAATTGGAGAATTGAATTGAAATGTAGTTAACGATGCATATACCTCCCAAAAGAAACATGTCTCTTCCATCCTTGGATTGCAGACCTCCATTTTGAAACCCAAAACAGTAATCCTTCTGTAAAGTACAATAGTTCTGTTTTAATACTAAATATAACAACAACAACATCCAAGCTTTTAGTCCCAAACAAGTTGGGGTAGGCTACAAATAAAACCCAACCAGAGTCACAAAACCAAAGTCTGTTTTAATACTAAATATAAATATGATACCAAACAATATACTGCCAATTTTCATTGATTTACTCAAGACAGCACTTGAGAAACTTCGGTGGCAACCGTACCGACCAATTTAAAAATTGTTTATAAGATGGAAATTCGAATTACCTCATTTTCAAAAAGATAGTCGTGCGGGTACACATGCAAAGTCAGAGAGTCCTCAAATTTGAAAATGACTTCTGGGAATCCTTCATCAATACTGAAAGGGTCATTAATCACAAACTTAGATTGAATCTAGATTTCTGCAAGTTCTGGAGAAAGGAAAGAAAAAAAAAGTTGTGCCCCCACAGGTGTGTTAATACAACCCTTAATCTTGCCAAATCTAGATACATAGTTGATCATTTGAAAAGAGATAAAGAATGACCATTGTATTGCACCAAGCAATTTCAATGGCGATAACAATACTGTCTAACTAAGGCTTAAGCTACATTTAAACAACCCATGGGAGGCATACCAATACTAGAGAGTACCATGTACTGGTCAGGTCAAGTACTGGAGTTGTTTAAAAGGACCTACAAAACTAAAATAGCACATACTCTCCAGTGTATTGGAAGCACGAGAATTCTTGCACCGTTTGGAAGCTGAGATCAGAATGGCTATGGAACACCTACAAAATGACATTGAATTAAGCAAAATTAACATGAACACGAATGTAAAATGCAAACTCCAGTTTTCATTTTAAAAAAAACTACTTCAAATCATGATAAGCACCCCAGAACTTTCAAATTGTTAGTTGGCCCTTCAAATGATTATGACTACAGAATAATAATCCTTATTAAATCATTATTATACCAGAGACAAATCTATGCTGATGCTTGCAAAAATCTCACCTAATTTATATGCATCGTCAATCAATAAATGCTATGACATGACATGAAAGAGAATGGCAGAGGCTAGCATTTACAATTCTATCAAGATATTAGTTTTTTTTTTTTTTTTTTTTTTTTTTTTGAGGAAAGTATCGAGATATTTGTTACATTGGTTAAACTAGTATTTATAAACATATTGTCCAAATATTCTCAATAGAATGCAATGCATTTCTATAGGTATCATCACTTAATTAACTTGTTAATTTACATATGAGTTTGAGGCTTTCTTTAATGATGTTAACATGCTGAACAATTAGGGGGTGCTTTATAATATGCAAAAGTAACCGTGTATTTTCAGATTTCAAGAAACTAGAGATGCTTTTGGTAAATTCTGAGTACCTTATCCCATACTGCCTTATAAGCTGTCTCTGGAAGATACGTCAAAGTGGTACCACTGTCGATAATTGTACCTTTCTTGTCAGCAGTCTCAAAAATGTCGGTTGGTAATTGAAGTAACGAGCCACCGACCATTATCCCCTTTAGGTTTACGTTGTAGTGCTGTCTAATGGATAGGAAAAACATTTGTTTCACCACTTAGCTATATAAGAACAAATCAAAGGCAATCTAACTATAACTATATTCACATATATCCAGTTTGTGAGATGAAGCTAGTGGAAATTACGGAATAATTGATTTGTGACAGAACCTAAATGCAAAATTTGGTAAAAATGGTCTTCTACTTGTTGCCAATTTATTTTCCACATCTCACTTTTAATTCGGATGCTTTTCAAGAACCAATTAATTAAGGAATTGGCCTTGGTTGAGCTGAAGCTACAAGCAATAGAAGTATATAATTGAGAAGAAAAATAAGGGTCTTATTGTCAAGGATTGAAAAATGTTTAAAATGCTGATCCAAAACAAACAACTGAAAGTAGAGGAAACTAAACTTCAAATCAATTCAATTTTGACTAAATTAACCTACTCAATTCATCATAGCCCTCACTTGTGCAATTAAACAGAGAGAAGATAAGGAGAATTACGCACTGGTCAGGTACCAAAGGGGTAGTCTTCATTTTGGGCTGCACCACATCTCCAATAGCCCATATTCCACCTCCTTTCACAGTATCCAAGCAGTGCGAGAAGACTTTCTTCACTTTACCAGCAGAAGCCAATTGAGTTAACACTGAGGAATTTGATTGACCGAAACCGAGAATTCCATCAAGTGCTTCACTAGAGGAACCCAAGTCGCCACCTTGTTGTGCACCACACCTGTTCAAATAAAAAGAGGCTGTGAATAATCAACGAGTGGGTTTCTTTACAAGCACTGATGCAGTGTGGGCCCAATACAAAAGGTTGACATTTGCTCGTCCCTTTCCCAGTTTAGCTTGGCATACCTTGTGATAATTTGTAAAGATTCGCATAACTGCCACATGATATGATTTATACAATGATAACAACATAAGAACAACAAATATTGCTAAATAGAAAGGAACAACACAGAAGATACAAGTATTTTCAAGTTGATCAACTAGGGTATGTCTGATTTCTGAAGGCAAGTTAATAAAAAGCAATGTTTGTCTTGCAAAACAAGAATATTCTCGATATTTCTGCTTCCCCTACTTCAGTCAGTAACTTTGTAAATTTAGAATTATCAGTACTATCCAAGTAAATTCTACCAAAATAAAATTGTGAAACTTCATTGCATTGACCAGTACCTCACTAATCCAGATCTTAACATTAGTAAACTATTGAGATGGTTGACTTACTTGGATTTGGTCAAGTAAATAAAACTGTCATTTGAAACCTTTGCCAAGGTCTCTGGTGTAAACATCAAAACTACTTCACAAAGCTTAGAAAATACATCACAATCCTCCCATCCCAACATTACAATTAGCACCAGAAAGTAGGTGTGCTAAAGCAGTGCCTTTGTGTTCTCTTTTCTCTATGCTAATTGTTTTCAGGGATCTGTTTAAATCCCAATATATTCACCTAAGGCTGCCAGCACATTGGGATGCACACATTTTTAATTAAAGATTGACAATTAACTGTTTGGGACTAAAGGCTTGGTTGTTGTTGTTGTGTGTTGTTGTTGATTGACAATTAACTACAGACAAGTCAACACTTGAATAAGCTAAATTTGACACTGAATTTGTATTGTTTCACTAGTAGGCAGACACTTGACACATAGGCACACCTCATAAGGCCTGACTGAGAGTTCGTTTAGCAAGCCTTTGCCTTTTTATTTGTTTATCAGTTAGCAGTTAGCACCCATCCCCCCACCTCCAAAAAAGAAGGACAACAAAAAAATGAATCTTTACCAGAAACCATGCAAGCCCTGAATTACCATCCATGAATAGGGGAAAAGAGGGGAACTTAAACAAAATTTTCAGAAAAAAAAGAAGAAGAAAAGTCTGTGCATCCATGTGCGCATGCGAATACGAGTATGACACATCAGCTCGTACACATGTGAGGGAGCAATTTTATATTTAGTAGCGCACACATTCTTTCTTTCTTTTTCTGTGTAACAGGGGCATATGCAGTAAGCTTTTACATAAAAATATGTAGTGGGAATAAAGAACGTACCCAAATGTGACACTAGCATTGGCAGTTCTTGTTAGAGAATCACCAATTACTTGGTTATAATGTACAACGTCAGTGACAAAAAAACCTGTAGTAGAGCTACCATCCCCATACAATACACTATACTGGCACGGTAAATCAGATCTACACCCTGGTAGGTCACCACCATAGGTAGATGAGCAAAAGCTCTCTTCGCACGAAACCATGGTCCCGCTTTGCGAACCCCTCAAGTCATACAGCGTCAGTTCTATCTACACCCAATATTTTTAACAAAAAAAAAGGAACCAATAAATATGTGTGGCTTGGTGATAATATAATAAATTATTTGATATGTGCCCCACTAGCAACAAAAATATGTCAGCAACGCTGTTCTCTTATGATCAATATATAGTATAGTTATATTAAAACATCACACAATCTGATGCTGGATAAGTATTGGTTGATATTTATACACATACTGGTCCTGTCTGGCTTAATGTAGTCTTAATGGCTCTATTTTGTTAGCACCAATTAAAAAACTAGGCCACTTTGAACTCCTTGGTACTTACCAGCTGTAACAGAACACAATACCTAATCCAACTGATATCTATTTGTTCTCTTTGTTTTAAATATAGTATTGGTCATCCTGAATACGATTCAGATCCAATACCATAATGAGCTGGTCAATTGTACAGGTACTGGCAGGTAAAGAAATCCAAGATATAAAAGAGAGAGAGAGAAAAAAAAAAAAGTTGTATGTACCCCAAGGTCGCTCTTTTTGGGACAACGTGAACATGAGATACAATTTACCCATAGTAAGTCGCTTCCAGTGTCAACTTGCACGTAGTAATTTTTTGGGGGTGTACCAATCCCGATCTGAGCAAAATAAAGCCTGCATCATTTATTGAAAGAATGACAACTCTTAACGGGGTGTTACTTAAACAATAATAACAAAATAATATTAAGATCTTTGTAAATTGTCCCCGTTAATAATTAACCAATGAAAAGATTGCAACCATGACACAGTTTGGACCTCCCCCTCGTGGAGGAATGGATTTGAAATTTGAATGGCAAGTAAAAGGTGGATCTGTGGTATAAATAAATTGAGCTGTATTTAATTTGAAATACATGAAGGCCGTTAAAAGAATTTATAAAATAATAAAAATATTGAAGTGAAGGAAAGGAAAGGAAAGGAAGGAAAGGAAGGAAATGAAACCCGGTTCCGCTGGGTAATCCGTTGCCACCGAGTGGCAAATCGACAGCAGAAAGCATCCGTTGGTGCCGCCTGACATCGTGGGCCCGCATGAAATGTACATTTCGCCTCTGTGGATGGGTGAGAAATTTGTGCTTAACTTGAAAAACACCAATTCCCAAAGCACATGGAAATGGAATGAAAGAATTGAATAGGTATAGGAAGAAGAGAGAGAGAAACAAGTTGAAAGCCATGGCAATACCCTCAGTTACTCTTGCCTCTCTGCGGACATTGGGAGAGAGAGATCTCTTTCTTCTTTCTTCTTCTTCTTCTTTTTTTTTTTTTTTTTAATTTTTTTAATTTTTTTAATTTTATTTTATTATTATTATCAATCCTTAATCCTTGTTCGAGAAATGAGAAGTCTGACGGGTGGGACCTTAGGCTTTACTCTTTTTTTTTTTTAAATATAAATATAAATATAAATAAATTAAAGAGAGAGAAGCAGCTTAGGCCTTAGGCTTTGCTTTAGTTATGGACTAAACTAAAGTCTAAAGTCTAAAGTCTAAAGTCTAAAGGCCCTTTACTTTTATTCGTGTTATTTTATTATTTGCTTCTTATCTGGCCGTGGGCGGTGGGCCTCCGTCGGTAACTAATAATAACAAGCAATCTGATTCTGAGGCCTACAGCCTACTCATATCATATTCGAATTTGAGTTTTGATTCAGTCTGCTCTAACACGAATTTTAAAGGGACCGGAAGCTGACTCTTGAGCTATCTACGTCTAAACTCTAAATTTATGTTACTTTAGACTGAGGATCCGGACCTCTAAATGAGGTAGTAGTATCCGTATCTATCTAACTTCTAACATTAAAATTATGGAAGACATTATGTAAAAATAAAAACATAAAGTATTAAGTATGACATATTAATATTATATTTCATTTTTTGGAGTAAGAAAATCGGATGATAATAATAATATACGAGATTAAAAGAGCGAATAACGAAGAATAAATTAAAATCTCTTTTGAGGGGCGGATGGATCAGATTACACAAAGTCTGTCTGTCTGTCTGTCTGTCTGTCCTGGTCACCGGTATCATCGTAATTATATCAAAATTATAACAGCGGATTGAGACTTTTAGAGAGAATTAATTGTCATACTATATATATATATATATATATATATATATATATATATGCTGATGTGCAAACAATTAATGAGAGATATATATATATAGAGAGTAGTAAATACTAAATAGTATTGCTTGTAACTTGTAAGGGAGTCACAATTATGACCAGCTATAGTATTAGCTGTAACTTGTAAGGGAGTCATAATTATGACCAACTATTTGACATTCAACTCGATCCAATATAGTTCAAAGTCTTCAAATTTCCTTTCGAAAATCTCAACAAGTAAGAATCAGTTTCCGATTTAAATAAAAAGACAATGTCTTTTCGTATGAAAGATTAAAATTCAGATGATAGAATTTCTCGTAAATATTAAATAATTAGATGACTTTTAATCTTTACTTACAAAAAAAAAAAAACTCAACCAACCTGACACGTTTGATCTGAATCAACAAATCATATTGCATATTATAATTACGACATCATTGTAATTACAAGAACAGAATATTAACTCCTCGAGAGGATAATCCTGGTGTTATATACAGACTCAGTGTGTGTTTTGTTTTGGTTTAATTTAAATTTTTAGAAAAATCGAATTGTTATAGAAATAAATTAAAATAAGTTATTTTAAAACAATATTACATGTGTATCGTGTATGAGACATTGTTTTTGACCATATTCTATCTCTTTTGTGCAAGATTTAGAATCGTCCTTAGAATAATATGGGGTTGTCACTTCTTGGGATACAGTTATAAAACAATTTGCAATAACTCTGCAATATTCAACATAGGAATTTGAATAATAATATTTTGTAATATATACTATACAGGAATGATGTGAATGGATAATGTAGGAGACGAGTAGTAGGGTAAATTATGACTATGCATTTTTTATGATATGTATTACTTTTTTTTATATACATATAGAAGATGTGATATTTTGATTTTATTTCGATTAATATCAAGAGTTTATAAAAATACGATGATGTAGATAAACTATGGATGTTGATTTTTTTTAATTCATTAATTCATATAAAATCAAAATTGAAAAGTGATAATTCTTTATGTAAACATAGTGATAATAATATATATCACATCTAGCAATTTTATCTTGATCATGACATTTAAATTTTAAAAATTTTGTTGTTAAAAAAAATAAAAAAGCTAAAAAATAATAAAGGCACAAAAAATAAAATATAAAAATAATTGAACCTTAATTAGGGGTGCCAATGGCATCCTTTTATCCGTTTACGCGACTCGTACCGTATTCGACAAGACGGGTACGGGTAAGATTTTTTTTTCGTAAACTTATAGCGTACAGGTAAAGATTTTTTCCCGTTATCAAAACAAGTAAGGGTACGGGTAAAGCCTATTTCGTACCCGTTACTCAATCGGATAATTATATAAACAAATTATATATATTAGAGCATTGAATAATTATCCATCTCCGACAGTCCAACTGGCAACTACTCTTGATCTTGGAAAATAAAATTTATTAAATTTTACAACTTGAGCAATTAACTATTTATGTGACTGTGTTAAACATAATTTACCATTAAAGCACTTGAATAATTGACTATCTTGTTTTCATTTGCATGCCTGATTTTTTTTATTACTAAAGAACAGAGATATTTGTGTTTTGATAAAAAAAAATAATTTAGCTGGAATTAATTCTCATATTAGTAATGTGATTATATATGTGACAAATAAATCTGTCTTAGTGTTTTATTTAATAAATAATAAAAATAATTATTATATAAGTATTAACCATTATTTATTCGCTACCGTTTCGTTATCCGACAACTACAACGGATAAGGATAGGGTATGGATAAGGTAATTTGTAACGAGTAAGGATAGGGTACAGGTAAGGATAATTTGTGACAGGTATGGGTATGAAAATGCTTCTACCCGATCCTTACCGTACTGTTGACACCCCTAACCTTAATCTTATCTTTCTGATTTTCTATCCATATTCTAAAAAAAAAAATTTCAAACATAACTTCGGATATCCGAAATTTCGATGCGCTATGATAAATATTTTTTTTTACGCTGAGGGAGATAGAATAACATGAAAAAAATTTTCATTGGCATTTTGATTGATGTTTTAACAATGAAACATCGATGCATTGTTGTTAGGATTAACTAGGATATAATGTATTAGTCCGTCATTGATATTTTGATAATAAAACATCGATGCATTATTTATAAAATTTAAACAACTATAACTTTTGGTAAGAAACTCCAATTCGAAAAGCTTGCAAAGAGATGGAGATCATGCTTGCAAAAAATGTCGTTTGGGGGCTTAAAAATTCAATTGAACTTTTTTATTTTAATTATTTATAAGAAAATTTTATTTTATAATAATATACATTATAAAATTGAATATCGATGTTAAAAAAAAATATGTTGGAACCTTAGTGTTACACATAAACAATTCAATTCTATATGCCACTATTGATCTACCTATGCCAAAATGGCCATCATGCAAAATTCATCAATTCTTAGGGAGCAGACGCAATACCTGACTCCATTAGCGTATTTATGCAAAGCTTCTCTCAAAAGCGGTTGATGAACTTGTAAGACAGCGGCTAGAAAAACTTCGTGCCGATGTAGAGGTTGAAGCGTCGGCGGCCTCTTTAGTGGTAGGATAAAGCCTTCCAAAGCTACAAGATTGCCCTTGTGAGATCGTGTTCACAATTTCTTAATGATCTCACCTCTCTATTCTTTAATGGGGAGAAGTAGAGAAGGCTACAGAATTGACTAGATGGCGGCTAGAAAATTCTGTAACTTTTCGTATGTCCTTGTGCTTTGGGGACCAACCTATTTATAGAGATGTAGAGTCGGCATATTGCCAAACCCTAACCCTAACCCTAAACCAATTTTCTGCCACATGACAACTTAAAAAACGTGCAACTGCATCAAAATCCGTGCAGCAGCTGAAAATTTGGTTTCCTTAATTGCAAATTTCAGAATCAGTCCATCAATGATTTGATTTTTGCCTAAATTGTTCTACACATTTTTGAACCACATCCTAATGAATATATTGATTGTCTACTTCCTTATTTGATCACTTTAATTGACAATCATATATGACAGTAAACAATGCATAATTAGATTACATATATGCTCAATGTTGGCATTAAATCCAACGAGGTTGGCAATAAATCCAACAAAATAAACATGCATGCTCCAATCATATTTTTAATTTTGTTAGAGAAGTTAAAAAAATTGGTACCATTAATATTGCTAGCAGTTGGATGTAAACGATACTACTAGAAATGTCAGCAATAGAGGACTGAGCCTACCACTGACACTGTCAACGGTAGGGACACGATCCGAAATTTTGAAAAATCCAAGGTTATGTTTGAATTTTTCGTATTTTTTTAGGTTACAGATAAAAGTTTAGGCTTTTTTTAAATGTGACAAATAAAATTTGGGGAAACAGAGATATGTAGTTCATAAAATAGAAAACGTAGAGCGGACAATGGACAATAAACATAGAATACTGCTCATATCATAGTGCAGTACTCTTACGAGAGGAGAGGAGAGGGGAAGGTGAACTGCTGTAGCATAGCATATTGATATGAATAAAGATTTCTTTCCTCCGATCTATTTTTTCCATTCATCCCCCAATCATTAATTATATGGAGGGATCACAACTTTTAACACAAAAAAACAAGAGAAAATGCGTATCAATCATTAATAGTGTGGAGGACCACTTATATTTGAAAAAAATTACAACCGACACGCGTAAATATGTATATTTATGCATGCACATGTTGTATGGGATATTCTGCCAATAAATCGGTTAAGGCTTGTATTAATTTTTAATATACTAAGTATTCATATGTAAGATATCAATTATTTCTTTAAACAATATCTCTCATTACAAACTCATTTTTTACACATTTTTAAAAGTGGATTTTTTCTTCATTCAATGTCACCCATATTTATAATGATCTGTGAATTTTTTTGCAAAACTAAAATCACAAACATTTTTTACGCAATTTTCTCTTTCAAATGAGATTTATGATGAAATACTTTTGAGTTATCTGTTGCGCAAGTATTCATACCTCGTAGTACAAGTATTCATACCTCGTCGTGCAAGTTTTCATAACAGTTGGCTTGCTGTAATCAACCTGTATGTTTGACTAGATTTGCAAAACATATATAAATTGTTTTTGCAGTTTTCCTTCTTGAGATACTGTGCAGGTTCATGACAACAGAAGATTCAATAATTATACATCAAAGATAAATTAATAAATTGTAATAAAACATCAATGACGTAGTCATGAAGCACAAGACATTGGACAACAGAAGCATCATCTCAAGATTATGTTAATTAGTCTGTAAAATTAGTAAAATAAGTTTGAGAATGACCTAAGTGAGGCCTACCGTTACAATGGTCTAGGAACCGTTGCAACGGAATAAATAAATCCTCAGTCAAGTCTGTGACAGTTTAAATCAATAAGAACCATCACCTAACGATCAATATTCCAGAGGATTAGCGTTAAGGGAACCATTGCAACGGTCAATCAACCATTGTTAACAAATTCCACCATTATATACACAAATTCACCGTTATGGTTCCCTCGGTCCAAACCTGTACAAATTGACCTATCGTTGTAATGGTCCATGAACCGTTGCAACGGTCAGGGCCACTTAACTCGTTTTTATCAGCTCTTTATAAATAGAAGCAATACAAAGGTTTGGATAATCACTCTAGCCACCTCTAACTTCAATATTTTGAATTTTTAGATCTAGAAAAAGCCGTTGTTGCTTGTGCACTTCAACTTCAATATCCACAATAAATCTTAACCTTATTTAATCAATACAATAACTCTTAGAGTGATCCTGGGAGATCAAAACACTTATACCTTGAGCCTTAGTTGCTCACATTGTTATCCTTGAGCCTTAGTTGCTCATCTTGTTATCATTGAGCCTTAATTTGCTCACCTTGTTATCTTTGAGCCTTTAGTGCTCGTGAGCCGATTCCGTGTTCAAGCCATGTGACTTCCCAAAAGATTGTAAAGGCTCTCCGGTTTCACCTTGTATTCCTTTCTCATTGGGTAAAGAAAATGCGCGACATCTCGAAGGTCACGGGTCCTTGAGACATATGTGTTAGTGCCGAACTCCGTAAACAACTCTTGTGTCAAGTGTCTCTAAACTTTACTCTTTATTTTATTGTTTATTAATTTAGTTTAGAATTAAGTTATTATAGTTTCCATCAATAATAACTCTAAGACACACTAGGGACTTATAACTTAGATTAAAAGTTTAAAAATACCCTATTCACCCCCTCTAAGTGCCTTTAGGACCAACAATAACTCGTCGCGATCCCGATCCAGACAGCATCACCTCCAACTTCTTATCCTCTGGCTCCTACCGATCTGCTGGCAACAAGGCTTTTCAAGATGTCACCAACGATTTATGAATACTTGCCTAATGAGGTATTAATACTTGCTCGATGTGGTACGAATACTTGCTCGATGAGTTATGAAACTTGCATGACGAGATATGAATACTTGTGCAATAGACAACCTGAAAGTATATTATCATAGATCTCATTTGAAATAAAAAATTACGTAGAAGATGTTCGTGGTTTTAGATTCAAAAATTTTTCTCACGGATCGTCAGAAATATTGGCGAAATTGAACAGATAGAAAAAATCCACCTCTAAAAACGTGTAAAAGATTGGTGTGTGATGTCTCCGTTTTTTTTTTTAATACTTGATATCTTAGATATGAATAATTGATATATTATATATTAACACTTGTGTGCATACGTATCCATGTTTGCACGCGCCAACTGTGAAATCTATCAAATATTAGATGGTCCCTCCACTTAATAACTAATAATGACGTATTTTGTTTTGTTTTTTAGTGTTGAAAGTTGTAGTTCCTCTATTAATTAATGGTCAACAGAGATAATTATTGACCGGAGAATAAACAGAGAAAATAAAGTGGGAGATAGTTAGTCCATCCCTGTTAATATTAGTACGGATTTGTCATTGCAGGGCAAAGGGGGCGGAAGAGTAGTGATTAGTCAGTTATTGTTTACAAATTTATAAACCGAATGATCTATCATCAATGTAAGAGATTGCATTGAGCAATATTAATCAGGGGACCCAGACAATATATTGCAACACCAGTTTGGACTACATGAATATCTACACCAAAACTCGGACAAAAATAGTAACAGAGTAAGCCAAGGTCAAGGATATCGCTTACACATCTATATTAATATTTTTACTTTATGATATTTTATTACGAGAGATTTGAATGTGTCATGCCTTTCATTTCAGAGTTGGTTATTAAGCAGGAGGATCACATCCAAATTAATATTTTTACTTTGTGATATTATATATCTAGATTTTTAAAAATGCAAATTAAAGGTTGTAGCTTTTGCAAAGGCTCTCAAAAAAAGCTCAAAGATTAATTACTCTGAATATATTTATCCTCTTCTTTAATTTGCACATAATCTGTTGGAATTGTGTAGTATATATGTTTTTATAGTAATGTGAGTGAGTAGGGCTACAAACGAATCGAACCAAATCGAACTTACCTCAGTTTGAGTTTGGTTTGAATTAATTTCAAATCAAATTTTTTATGAACTCAATTTCAAATCTTTTACGAATCTTTTTATGACAATGAAGAGTGATTGTAGTCGCCGAAAGCGAGAGATGAAAATCGTCTAAGGTTTTAGAATTGAGAGCGAGGATTACGACTTATGGCTAGACAGCCTTATGTTTTAACTTTTATATCATTAGCGAACATAAGTCATCATCGAAAATCAACGGTTCACGGTTCACGCTATTTTGATATTCGAACTAGAATAGTTCGCGAACTTATTTAGAACGAATCAGGTCTAGTTTGAATTAATTTTGAACTATTTCGAATCGAATTTTTTATAAACTTTTTTGAATCACGAATTATGAATTTTTTTGTGCAGCCCTATGAGTGAGTGTCTAGGGGCAATAATCCAAAAAAAAAAAAAAATGAAAGTGTGACAATATCTACTCAAATGCATGGGACCAGCTGTCATTTTCGGAGTACTGCACGGCATCCGGTACGTATTTATCAGATGGGAACTGATTTGCAAGTCGATCTTTCTTTCTTTAGAATCAGTCAATCAGGTCGGGTTAAGCAAATCTTAATCTTTCAGAGGCGAAAACGAATTTGTGTGACTTTCAGCACTGAATTTCTTTATGGCGCGGGAATTAAATAGTACGCCTGGTGTATGCGATAGCGATATGTTCCCGACTTGTTTGTAAGATCCGCTTTGAGAGTTGAGAGCCAAATTAAGTCCAAACCCTGGCTGCACGAGCGGCTGTCAGCCGCCAAATCCGAGGCACATGCGGAGAAATCTTTTTGTTCCAGCCGTCTGATTTCATCTCAACGGAACGGACTATGATATGCATATCATCGCATGTTGAGGATCTCACTGACTGACTCGTGGGGCCCACATAAAAGTAATTCTGTCCGGACTCCGGAGGATGAGGATGAGGATCTTGGAAAGTTGGACAGTCTATCAGGCTTCAATAATTACCGATTGCGAATACTCTGTGGCGGACAAGGAAACAGCACTCACTGTTGCATGTTGCTGACAGTAATCAAAAAACTTTGTGTGCGTTTCGTTTTCCGAGAGAGAGATTCAAACAGTGTTCCAACTGTTCCGACTTTTCATGCGGTACTGTTTCTGCATGATACACACCTGATGTCCTGATCGATCGGATGAATATAATTAAATTCAATCCATTTTATTTTGAGATTCGACAGTACTGTTCAATCTCCTTTCCTTGTCATTGTCATCATAGTATATATATATATATATACACACACTTTTGATCTTTTCCTTTCCACATAATATATATTTTCTAATCATGCATTCATGCTTGACTTGCAATGTCAGTCTGAGTCTGAGTCTGTCACGCGACTAATGTTTGTCTAAAGTTTAAACCATGCATAGATGGAAGATCGATGACGAACAACCATCACACAATAGTATTTCATAACGATTGTGTCTTTTTCTCCGTTCACAATTAGAATACTAGCTATTTTAATGATCGAGAATTCATAATTAGAGTATTATTGTTCCTTTCCGTTAATTTCTTCCACACCTCTTATTTATAATTTATAGCGGAGACAAAAAGGAGGACATCATTTTTTCCAGGAATTAAACTATTAATGTAAACGCCATATTTTTATTTTTAATTTTGAGAGCAGAGAGACACAAGCTGATCAGTAAAATTTTTAATTTGATCTGAAAAAGCTTGATACTGTACATCCGGATAATTAGCATTAAAATATTTGAACTACTGAAATTATAAAAGAAAAAAAAACCTAGCTTATTTGCTTTGATATTTAACATGCAGATGTTGTCATGCCTGGCATGCATGTTGCACCTACGTACAGCTGCAATCTTTAATTTAATTCTCACTTAGCTGGCTTGTAACGAGAGGAAATTAAGATTGTTTCTAAAATATATCGAGCTCTGAGCAAGAAAGATATACATGAAATATATATAGAAGACGATGGTTGCAATGCCTCATGTTTTGGGTGGGCATATTGACACCACACACATTTATATTAACACAATAATTTTACAAAAATTTAATGCATGAATAATTTTAACCCTCATTAAATGTTTCTCTAACTACCATATTTTTTCATAATGTACTTAATATAGTGATCATTAAATTATTTGGTTTCCATAATTACTAGATAGTTTTTTTTTCCTTTTTTTATATTTTGTATTCATGTAAAATCAAAAGCTACATAATTTTGTTAATCTTTCCTTTTTCTCATGACTCATGATATGTATTTAACTTTTTTATTAAATATATGATAAATTTCAACTCAAATATTTTAAAAAAAATTATGTTTTTTTCCTCTTAATTTTGACACTTATAATCTATTTGTCTATTTTAATTAAAATTGTTAGCAATTTTTTTTATTAATGTTTTGTAATTAATTTATATTTGTTAATTGAATAGATCGATCAATCTCCTAACTTGCCATAAGAAAACCTTGAAAATCAAAATTTGAATTATGCAAATGAAAGCAATCGACTTCTTAATTTGAAGTTTGAAAATTGGGATGATATACTTCCCGTTGTTCGTAATTTATATGGTGCTAAAGGCTATGTATGCTAACAATTTGTGGATTGCAACCAAATAAATTTGTTACTTTGTAGTGTTTTACTGTACTTTTAATTTATCATTTTAATTATAAGTTGAATGTCAAATTATTAATGGTAATTTCTATTCAATATATTTTTTTATATAAATAATAATGTCGTTTTATATAAATAAATAGAAGGGTGAGGGAAGAGAAAAAATTACTAATTCACGTGTTATCGAATTGTCTGATCAGTTCGTTAATCTATTTTTTCTCTTTCTTGGTTTACGGTTGTTTAGAGTTCACGAAATCGATGAATAGTATTCTTTCGGTACCCCACGTGTTTAAGGCTCGCATGCCTGTGATAACCTTTGACATTGATACCACCTTATTAGACCTATTATTTTGACTTATTTTCATACAAAAATCTATGTTTTGAACCAACAAATAGTGTCATTTACATTGAATATCCATAGAATGTGGTACTGCTTTGTTTTGGTTCTTACTTTGCAGGAATCAGGCGAAATTGGGCAAAATCAGGCAATTGGCAGACTTCAGGAACCTATGATGCGACCCTCACTCATGCCTTGCGACCCAGGTGATGCAACCCTCATTACAGCCTTGAAGACCAGGTGATGCGACCCTCATCCCAGCCTTTGCGACCCATATGATGCGAGTCGCATCCACCTGATGCGAGTCGCATCAACTGTTGCCGCCCAGTTCAAATTAAACCTGACAAGTCCAAAGTCAGCTCTGTTGCCTATATAAGGAGGTCCTATGCCAGAATTTGGGGAGTTTTTTTCCCTTTACATTCCAGATCACTTAGAGAGCAGAGATCAAGAGAGAAGAGAGAGATTGGAGATTGCTTGGAAAAGGATCACTTGGAGAAGAAGAAAAGATTGCAAGATCATCTTCAATCCACCTTGGATCTTCGAGCTTCGTCATGATCTGCTTATTCTCTCTCTCTTTTATGCTTTCTTTTACCATGTTTGAGTAGATCATTAGTTCCTAGGGTTAGGATGCAGTCTCTAAACGTCTTTGAATTGCATATTGTTTTGATCTAAGTTTGAGCTTGTGTGATTCTTTGTTTGAGTATTCATTTGATTGCTTGATTGATTCTTGATTGTCTACTGTTAGATGTCTATAGCATCTCTTCTAGTAATTTGACCTTGATGTATCTTGAAATTGTGATTGAGTATTTGAGGTAGATCTAAGATCAATAGTAGCCAAGAGGTGAACTTTCCATTATCGAGAGGTTATGGATACCTCTAGCAAACCAGACAATCAATTTAGGTTAGATACCAGTAGGTGAGAGCCACAGGTTGAAGCCTCGCACAAGAAATCAACTTAGATACGAACATATGTCAGCTCAGCTCGAGGGCGATGCGACCCTCATCACATCTGATGCGACCCTCATCAGAGATGATGCAACCCTCATCAGAGATGATGCGAGTCGCATCATACAAGTCGCATCAGAGATTATGCGAGTCGCATCATACGGGTCGCATCAGAGATAATGCGAGTTGCATGATAGGTCCAGAGATGGCAAAGTTTGGGATGAAACCTGAAACCCTGGGAACGCCTTTCATCATTGTTCAAAACCAAAACCTTTAATTGCTTTCATTTACTGTTAATTGAATTGTCACTTGAAATTATGAAATATAAACAACTCAAACCCAACTTTTCACACTTCTAGTACCTAACTCGGATTAGTAAGAATTTAGAGTTGAATTATACCGTCCCTGAGGATCGATACCTTATTATACTATACGGATAGGATTGTGCACTTGCAATCTTAGACGAGAGTAGATTCAAGGTTTAAACTGGTACAGCTAGCTGTACCTGAAACTTTGTAGCATACTTTCATGCGAACAGACATCTAGCGGCTCAAGACTAATACTACCTCGTCTTTTCTCGATGAATAGTATTTTTGTAGAACTCTGCAGTTTACGGTATTTATGACAAAAGAAATAAACCGCTTAATACCTCGCATATTTAGCCTATATTTGACTTGATTTCGTACCAAATTGACGTTCTAAATTGTCAAAATCATGTGCATTTCATTGATATATCCTTAGAATTTGGTACTGCTGAGAGTTTGTTTGTTTTTTGCAGGATTGGAGCAAAATAAACGAAGAAACGGCGTTTTTGAACTCTCTGGTACGGCCCTTACCAGGCTTGGTACGGCCCTTACCAGACTTGGTACGGGCCGATCCAGCCTCTCCCATCTTGTACGACCTGGCTGTACCACCTTGGTACGGGCCGTACATAGATGCCGCCTGACAGAATTCAAATCTTGGCAGAGGCTATTTAAAGCGAGGGATCTCTCCATTTTCAATATACACATTTCATTCCAGATTGAAAGCTCAGAGAAAGAGAGAAAGAGATCAAAGGAGCAAGGAGAGAAGAAGAAGGAAGAGGAAGAGGCGAAAATCGACGGATCAACCCCTTCTCCACTCCCGATCTTCGATCTAGTTCTATCATGCCTCTCTTTATCTCTTTACTTGTATTTCTGGACAGATCCATGACTTGTGAGTAGTATATCATTGTTTCTAGGGTTTGTAGATGGATTTTCTTGATTTGTGTTGCTTTTCTTGAATTGGATCTTGTATGAACTCTTTTGATTGTATTGATTGTGTATTTGCTTGTCTTGATTGCTTTGTCTTTCTGTGATTGCATGTGGTGTGCCTATAGTGGTAGATCAACCCTAACAAGGTCATGTGACCATTGCCTTCTCTCAACCAAACCAATCCCTTTAGGCAGACTTGTTCGAATTGAAACCGAAAGGTTGAATTCTCCCCTAATTGACAGATTAGAGGATACCTTAGATCTCCAATCAATCAACTAGAGGATCTGGACCAAAACACGAGAGTTGAGGTTTAGAAACCTTAGAAGGTGAAGAATTGACTCCAAAACCTAGATCTTGAACCAACAAACGAGAGTTGAGGTTTAGGAACCTTAGGTATGGTCAATTGAACCATTCTGAAGAGTTTAATACGAGGTACCAGCAAGAAATGCATCAACTCGAACTTGTAAGCTCTGTACTGGTACATCAGTACGGGTCTTACAAGAGTGGTGCGGCCTACCCGTACCAAGCCCCACTCGGCTTGGTCGGACCAGGTTGGTGCGGCCTAGCCGTACCAACTTGGTAAGACCCGTACCACTAGAGGCAAATCAGAGATGAAGTCTGAAACCCTTGAAACATCTTTTATCCCAAATCAAAACATAGTTTATACCTTTCCTTGCACATTTACTATTCTGTTACATTGTTTGATTGCTTGACTTGATTCTTTAGGAAAACTAAGTACTAGGAAAACTAAGTACTAAAACTCCCTCTTTCTCACTTCTAGTCTTTAGTCGAGATAAGTAAATATCTAGATAAAGGAACCGTCCCTGTGGATTGATACCCGATTATACTCCTCGATAGGGTTGTGCACTTGCAACTCTAATCGGAAGGTGTAACCGCGGTGTTAAAAAGTACGCTCCCAAGTGTACCGAAACTTGCGTTGCGCTTTCACGCGAACAATTATTAAACAAATAATCTAAACAATCTAAACAGTATTAAAAATTCTAAACCATCTAAACAATATTCTACTATTTTATAAATAAAAAAATAAAGATTAAATAAATAAATAAAACTTGTTGCTTCCTCTCTTCTCTTGCTGCCCCTCTTCTCTCCCTCTCGCTTTCACCCTTTCTGCTTCTCCCCTTTTTTTTTTTTCGGTTCCCGCCAGTGTCTCCCTCCCTCTCGCTTTCATCCTTTCTGCCTTTCTCCCTCTCGCTCTCTTTTTCTCTCCACAAATACACCAAAATTTTCGTACTTTATAAAAAAATTATACTTTCCGGTGACCCACTAATCAAACTTTTTTTCCGGTTACTCAATAATCCAACAATGTCATTCTTTTCGGTTACCCAGTAACTGGACAATTTGCATGCGACCGAGTACCCAGTGATCAGAAATTTATTCCAAATCCGGTTATTTGGTAACCGGATGGGGCATAAATCGAAATTTATTCAAAAAAGGGGTAGATTCTGTAATTTTATTTTATTTTTGGGTATTTATAAAAATTTCGACATTGGAGCCCTCCCCGATATAGAAAGAAACTAGGGATGCAAACGGGTTGGATATTACCCATCCAGATCGGTATCAGAATTTTTGTGGATTCAGATACAAATTTTTTTTTATGCAGATTTGGATACGGACATGGGTTGAGTTTCGGAATCAGATACAAATAATTATCCGGATCCTGGTATTTTAATTTTTCAGATATCCGGATATGTGAAGATTTGAGATAATTTTTTTGTGTCTATTTATCTTTTGTATTAGAATATCTTTAAAGAGTATCTTTCGTGTTGATATTTTTAATTAAAGTTATAATTATGTTGGTGAATTTTAGTTAATCAGATATAAATTTTGTAATGGCGTAACAAGTTAATTAGATATATATTTTAAATTATAAATCCGAATTATATCTGTATCTGTATTCATATCCGAAAATATCCGATCTGTATTTGTATCCGTATAATATCCAATCCGTATCTGTATCCGAAAAAAATACGGATACGGATATGAGTTGAGCACTATCTGATCTGCATCCAATCCGTTTGCACCCCTAAAAGAAACAATAAATCTGTTAAGGGCCAGGTAAAGGTGACCTTTACTCGTTTCTTTTAATGCATTAATTATTACCAGATGAATTAACTTTCTTTACTTTACTTTACTGACAACATGAAGCAAAGATTAAGAAGCTAATTATTGAGGATAAAACTAGTATCAAGGAATAAAAGATTTCGCAGCTCTTAATTTATATATATAGTGTTTTGAGACTTGAAATTAGCACCGCCCATTTTTTTTCTATTGCTTTAATTTCTAATAGGTTTAGTTTTTAAAAAAAAAAGAAAAGAAAAGATAATATGACGTTAGTGTCTATAACGCCTTGCACACACAGTAATTGATATTTCAAAAAGTTTTTCAAGTGCTCAGTTTGATAATATAATGAACATTCAAAAGACATACTAATAATTTCTCAAAGTTTGAGTTCGGATGTTATTATTCACAACGTCCGTCTTTTTTACTATTTCATTACTTAGCGGTTTAATAGATTACGTAAATCTTGACGAACGTCTGGCGGAACGTTATAAATCATAACGATTTTTTTATATATTTTTTAATCTACCTAATTCATTAACTACTGTCAATATTTTTTTTGTATGTTTTTGTTTCTATTAATAAAAATATGGGCCTATTTCCGGGGGTCCAAATTTGATTTAGCCTATGGGGCATATTTGGCAAAATAAATAAATAAATATATAAAATAAAAGGATTGCTGATTTGATTTGAGATGCGAATTAATAGAATGTTTCCGATTTTTGAGGGACAGGGACTCATTCGCTCACGGTATACGCAATAGACAGGGTGCATGGAACAGGCCAGGGCGAACAAACCCTAGGGTTAAATACTCCATCCTTTCTCTCTCCGAGGTTTCTCTCTCTAGCAAAGACCTGAAAGAAAGAAAGGGAGCCAATAATAACAAGGCTTCTCCAGTCTCCACTAATCTCTCTCTCTCTCTCTCTTGCCCCCCTCGAAAATAAACAAAAAAAAAAAGAAAAACCCTAGAGGGGGCAGTCCGATCACTCGAAACCCCGACCAAAGATTTTGCAATGGATCTGCCAAGTCTAGCTGTGGTGCTTCGTGCTGCTCTTAGCCATGTACCGGAAGAGAGGAAGGCGGCCGAAGACAGCCTTAACCAGGTATAATTCTCCTGCTATTTATTTCATTTTTCATTTGTTTCCAGATTTATTTCATGATGTTTTCTGTTTCATAAGACAAGTTCGACCTTGTAAGTTGACGGGCTAGCACTGTTTAGCTCAATCCCTTTCAAATTTCCTCATATACTGCTATTGGAATTTTGTTACAAACATCGCAACTTCTATTACGAACACTTTATTTTATAAATAATTGAGATTCAGATGGTACTTCTGACTGTACAGGGTAATCTGTTTTGCCAGTACAACGTGGATTTGACCTTCGATAACATCTGAAACTTCCTTTTCTAGTCTGGTGATGTCGTTTTGTTTGATTGTGATATCTCATTTGCCTAATCATTTGAATCTTCTACAGAATAACCAAGATCTTAGTATACTGAATTTGTTTTAGCTACTTGATTGCCTACTAATTTAATTGCCATAAAAAGCAGCGGCGCCTCCTTGCTTTATAATCACACAAGTAAAATAATCTCACTATTTTCTTTTGCATTTTCAGTTGGGAAGTGCATGTCAATGTAATATAGCTTAAATGCTGAGTCTTCTTGTAATACCTTTTGCTGTCCCTTCTAAATCAGACAGACTTTTCTATTTTACCATACTTGAGAAACAAAACATATAATGTTAGAAATGCACATATACGTAAGCAGGGGTGAAGCCAGAGTTTCAAGCTACGGGGGTCAATCATATAAAATTTTCATGCCGAGTATGGGGGTCAATTTTACAGTACCCATAGCATTTTACTCTAAACTATATAGAATATCACGCAGATAAATTTTCAAAATGAATGGGGGTCAATTGATCCCCATTCCCTCTTACTGGATACTCCACTGCTGTAAGTGTGTTTGATGAGACTGTTGCAAGATTGATCTGGATATAAAACTGAATTCTAGTTGGGTACCAGTTTCACAAAATGCACTGCTAGTCTGCAACTGTGATTTTCTTCCCAAGCTATATTCAAAAATTTCATATGTTGTTTCTTCTTTCAATATTATCCTGTTGAGATTATAGTCAATGATTAAATAGCTTGAAGTTCAAATTTGACCAAGGACACTGTAAACCCAGTAGATGGGTACAAAATGTCTACCTTTCTGTGAAACATTGGTCCTCACAAAAGAAAGCAATAGAAGCATTTAATCATGACCAGGCTACAGTTGACTTTGATTTTCCTATCTTTTCAAAATGCATATTGGCATTTTTTTATTCCATAGTTATTATTAATATTGCTTAATTTCCAGTTACAGTACACACCACAGCACTTGGTGCGGCTGCTGCAAATTATTGTTGATGGCTCTTGGGACATAGCCGTGCGCCAGGTGGCAAGCATTCACTTCAAGAATTTTGTAGCTAAGAACTGGTCACCGGGCGAGCCAGGTGAGCCCCAGAGGATATTGGAAACCGACAAGGCCATGGTCCGTGAGCATATCTTGGGGTTCATAGTACAAGTACCACCTTTGTTGAGGTATGCCTAGTAATATCTTGATTTTTTTTTTTAATTTTCCTTGGCTCATTTCTGTTTAGGTCTCTTGATTAAGTTTTAAACGGAGTGAGTCTTAAATACTATTTTTGTCATATAATTATAACTACGGTCCAGTAGTCTAATGTGAATTCGGTAATTTCTAGGGCTGATTTTGGTGTATTTACTGCACTAATTGTGCTTATTATACCTTGATACCCATTTCATTTCAAAGGTCTCTTAGGAGTGCAATTAAGTTGTTCTATTTTTATATGCTGTGAAATATTATTACGTTCTACCAGTTTTATACTTACCCTAAGGGGCCGAGAGGAAGCCGTATTGTTAAAGTGTAAATGTCAGCTTATTGGTGTAACTTTCTTAACAAGCATGCAATACTGAGAGAGCACTGATTAAATTTTGCAGGGCGCAGCTGGGAGAGAGCATCAAAACCATAGTACATGCAGACTATCCAGAACAATGGCCAAATCTTATAAACTGGATAAAGACCAATCTCGGAGCACAAGACCAACAGATCTTTGGTGCTCTTTTTGTGCTGAGGATTCTTACTAGGAAATACGAGTGAGCTTCTCTTCCCTCATGTCTATTTATGTTCCTATCAAGGTGTATATTTGGAAATGTACCAGAAGGAAAATTTAAAAGCAGTATTCATTTCTGTATATCAAAACTCACCTGAAAAGAGCCAAGTCATTTGTGCATTAGAGAATTCCTCCTAAGAAGAAACACCAAGTCATATAGAGCAAACAAGCTGTTTTCGAGTGAGTTTTGATATCTTTACTAGATTTGTCCTAATCTGTACCATAAACATGTACTGTATAGATTATGACCAATCTAGTACTGGAATTTTGCTATGCTTGTGGTACAGATTACAGAACATCATGATTTGAATCGAGGGTAACGGCCAATATAACATACTAATTGTCCGTATCCATATCTTGTACTGGAATTGTGCTATGCTTTGTCGTACTTTTATTAAAATTCACAATCTTTGTCTTATTTTTTGTTCATCAAAGGTTCAAGTCAGATGAAGAGAGGGTGCCTTTATATATGGTTGTCGAAGAAACATTTCCTCGCTTGCTAAACATATTCAACAATCTTGTTCAGCTTCCGAACCCATCTATTGAAGCAGCTGATTTGATGAAGCTCATTTGCAAAATCTTCTGGTCATCTATCTATGTACGCAATGTACTTTTACCATGGCATTTCAATAGGAAGTTCTTGTTATGCAATTCTCCTTGGCGCTTTGTTCTAAGTGTTAAAATATGAGATATCTTGCCACATGAGTTAGGTTTCATACTGGAATGAACTGTACTTAAATCCTTTTGAACTTGAGCGAGCCTTTGTGCGTGATTATCCACTAATCATTTTCAACTCTGCGGGTTGGTTGGTTTCATTCTTGGTTGGTATTGACAAGTACTGGACTGTATGATGTTTGCTTGTCAATTACAATATTTTGTAAACTTGAAACCTTGCAGACATTTATAATACGCTGTGTTCAAGTTTATGGATAAGAATAATATCGTGGAATTGCTAGGAACATTTTTTTAACTTAAATTGGGTTGTACATTGATTATGTTACAGCTGGAGATACCTAAGCAACTTTTCCAATTTGATGTGTTCAATGCATGGATGATTTTGTTCTTGACCATGTTGGATAGACCAGTTCCACTTGATGGTCAACCTACTGATCCTGAGGTTAGGAAATCATGGGGCTGGTGGAAAGTGAAGAAATGGACTATCCACATCTTGAACCGCCTCTACACTAGGTATGCCTTCAATTTGTTAGAAATTCAAGGATATTGTAAGTTGGTTCACCCGAGTAACTAATCAGTGAGAAACAATATTTATAAATATTTATTAAGAAAAACTTCATGAAATTATAATCTCTTTTTTATATTGTTTATCACTTTTTAAGGTTTGGCGATGTAAAGATACAGAGAGCAGAGAGCAAGGCCTTTGCACAGATGTTTCAGAAGAGCTATGCTGGGAAGATATTGGAATGCCACATGAAGTTGCTGAATGTTATACGCACTGGTGGCTACCTTCCTGACAGAGTTATTAACCTCATTCTTCAATATCTTAGCAATAGGTAGCTTTTCTCATTTATTATTGGTTACAACTGCAGATTCCAATGTCCTGATCAATCCTTCTAACACAATTGCTTGATACTTTGATTTTTGTTGTTCTTTTCTTGCCTTTATGTTTGTTAATTATATCTGGAGCTGTTTTGGCACTCGAATTCTGATTGTCAATTGATTTTTCTATTTTTGGCTTTGCACTGATTGTCTTGATGATGTTTCAATAAGCTTTTACATTTGTCCTTGACAATTAATAACCTTCTTTGTTAGGATTTAGAGGATTATTAAATTATGTAGTACATGTGTTTTATGGTTAGGAACTTAGGTTTGAACTCTTCTCATAATCCTTGTGCTGTAACAATCTTTTCAATATTTTCGGTTCCTTTCAATTTCTTAAATTTACTGAAACCTGATAAATTTGTGGCGAACTAAAGTCGACAATATATCATGCTCTCTTCTTTGCAGCATCCCCAAAAATAGCATGTACCAATTGATGCAGCCTCAGATGGACATTATCCTCTTTGAGATTATTTTTCCTCTCATGTGCTTCAATGATAACGACCAGAGATTATGGATTGAAGACCCTCATGAATATGTTCGCAAGGGCTATGGTAGGATCACCTTTATCTAGTTGAAAAGTTGTGGAATTAAGATCTCATGTTTGCATCTGCAAGATTTATATATGTTGTGTTATTCTTAATGAACCATGCAATGTAAAAATTGTGCAGACATTATTGAAGATTTGTATAGTCCCAGGACAGCCGCCATGGATTTTGTCAGTGAATTAGTGAGAAAACGTGGGAAAGAAAATCTCCAAAAGTTCATTCAGTTCATTGTGGGGATTTTTAGTAGGTGTGTCACGCATTTATGCCAGTTCCGTGAATCTATATTTAACACAGAATAATTTAGTTCTTGTGTTTGTATTGATCTGACACTTGATGGTCAGGTATGATGAGGCAGCTCTTGAGCAGAAACCTTACCGTCAGAAAGATGGCGCTCTTCTGGCCATTGGAGCTTTATGTGATAAACTCAAACAGACTGAGCCCTACAAGTCTGAGTTGGAGAGGATGCTAGTCCATCATGTTTTCCCTGAATTTTCTAGTCCGGTTGGCCACCTTCGAGCAAAGGTATATACTGGATTTTTGTTTGGTAGCTTCTTCCCTTTTTCATAATGATATAATTTGTTCTTAAATTGTTTTGCACCTTTTTTTTTGCATATAACATCAATATGTTTTCTGAGAGCATGGCTACTGCAACTACTATATTGTAAACTGCTGCGTTTTTATTTGTGAAATTAGGCAGCATGGGTTGCTGGTCAATATGCTCATATAAACTTTGCTGACCCAAACAACTTCACAATTGCAATGCGCGCTGTTATAGCTGGCTTGCGAGATCCGGATCTTCCTGTTAGAGTTGACTCGGTTTTTGCTCTCCGTTCCTTTGTTGAAGCATGCAAAGGCATATAAAGTTCTTTATCGTTTTGTTCCATTTTATCTGTTTGCACATTCTTTCATTATATCCTAATATGTGACTTCTTGTGCAGATCTAAGTGAAATTCGAAAAGGCCTACCTCAGTTTCTTGATGGTAAGTAGCACACCATGGTTGTGTAGTTGCGTGTAAATTAATACCATGCGAGCTAATAGTACTGTTGCAGTGATCCTTTAGATATCACCCATCCACAACCTAAATAAGGTCTGAAACAGCAACAACATCCAACAATGGTGAAGCCAGCCTTCACAACTTAAAAACATTTCATCAGTACGGACCTCATGCCATGAGTAGTTTAGACCAAAATTATAACTTTTAGTCTGAACTTTTGCAATGTACACTTTCTGCTGGTTCACTAGAGTTCATCTTACTTCTCTTCCATTTTCAGAGTTTTTCAAACTAATGAACGAGGTTGAGAATGAGGATCTTGTCTTTACTCTTGAGACTATTGTGGATAAATTTGGTGAAGAGATGGCACCTTATGCAATTGGATTATGTCAGAATTTGGTATTTTGTTACTCTTTTTCTCAGAGATAAATATTTATTAGTATCTGAACTTCTAGATTTGCTGCAATCTGTCAGTGTCAAAATTGGTATTTTGTTTTCCATAGATGGTGTGGGTTCTTTTTATAAATTTATTTTCTTTAAATGATGGAAGGCAGGAGCATTCTGGCGATGCATGAACATGTCAGAAGCGGCCGAGGATGAGGGGGATGACTCAGGTGCTCTGGCAGCTGTCGGGTGCTTGCGGGCAATAAGCACCATCCTGGAATCAGTTAGCAGCCTACCTCATCTCTTTGGGCAAGTCGAACCCACATTGATGCCTATCATGAGGAGAATGTTAACTAGTGATGGTCAAGGTATTTCCATTAAATTATGTTTAGGTATGCTCATTCTTGTTACAAGAACCTACCTTGACAAATATCAGTATTTATGAAGTACTATCAGGTCAGCTAATGGTCAATTAGCGCTGTTGGAATCATATAGTAGGGAGAGTTCTTTTGGTTATTCTGCGGAAGTAAAGCTGTAAACAGATGAAAGAAAGAGGCTTGACTATACTACTCTCTTTTGTAAATTATGTATATATTTGTTTCTTACATAGGTTTTTCTTTCTCTCTGTTTTTTTTGGTGAAGATGTTTATGAAGAAATTCTGGAAATAGTCTCCTACATGACGTTCTTCTCGCCCACAATATCTATAGACATGTGGAGCCTTTGGCCTCTAATGGTCGAAGCACTTAATGACTGGGCTATAGATTTCTTTGAAAGTGAGTTGTTTATATCCTTTTTAAAGAAGAACCAGTGATCTTTCAAACATAGGAAGATCACTTTTTGCAGATACATGGTTTCCTTTGAGTATCCTCTTGTGCCAAAAGTGGACCCATTGTTTAGGATCAGAACTTGTATTGCACTGCACTAATTGAGTTTTATGTTCATTGTTAATGGCTATAGTTTATTTTTTCCAAAAGTGAAATTGATACAGATTGTAAGACATTTAGATAGTAGTGCATATAAATGTTTTAATATTTTAAATTAAGATCAGGGATCTGTAATGTTGAGGTCTTATTTTTTGCTGTATCCGACAGTGGTGGATATAACGGAAGTTATCCTTCACATAGATGTTTATTAATAAATAAATTTTTAGTACCAGGTGGACCATAAATTGACCATGCAAGTCTGAAATTGCAACATACATTGTAAATGAATATTGGGCCACTGTTTGCACAGAGGACGAACTATGTCACCGCCGTATAGCAGAGAGCTTTTTCATTTGCCCTGTAGCATTTTGTGTTTGAGCATAGAATAAGAAGTGCTCTCAAAGGGCTATTTAAGACATTGTTGGCTTGGCATAAATGCTAGATTGATTTACTTATTTGCCTCTCTTTTTTGCACCTTTTAATCATTCGAAAATGGAATTAACTCATTATTTACTGTTTAGCTGATTTGCAAGATTGATCCAGTTCAGTTTATTATTCCTAGATATTTTGGTGCCCCTTGATAACTACATTTCACGAAGCACTGCTCATTTTCTAACTTGCAAAGATCCTGACTACCAGCAGAGCCTATGGAACATGCTTTCAAAGGTGCATTTTTGTTTGTTCCTGTGAATTGTTTAGTTATATTACGGGATAGAAAATATCTTGTTTCTAAGTTATGATTTTCCAAAGACCAAAATTTGTTGAACTACTACTGATACACTAACAATGCATAATTTAGTATATTTTCACTTTTTCAATGTTGTTGTTATGTTATATATTCTTCTTTTGTACATAACACAATAATAGTTAAGTTATTTTCTAGGCAATCATTATCAGGACTTTTTAAAATTATTTTGTTAAATTGAATATGCATGCTGGCATCCTTTTGTTTTTAGGATAATTTCTAACATATAGTCTGATAGCAGATTATGGTGGATAAAAACATGGAGGACTCAGATATTGTGCCAGCGCCGAAGCTGATTGAAGTAGTGTTTCAAAACTGTAAAGGACAAGTGGATCAGTGGGTTGAACCTTATCTTTCGATCACAATTGATCGATTGCGAAGTGCAACAAAACCAAACCTGAAATGCTTGCTTATACAAGTGGTATACTGTCATTATATTGCATGATGTATATTTGGACTTTTTAAATACTAAATAGTATTTCACACTGTGCTTGGAGTGCCAACCTTTTTTGCTCGATAGAAAGTTTCCTTTGCTTTTTCTGTGCCATGTATTTTTTAAGGCTTTGATGGTATGCTAAACTTGTAGTTCTGGCCAAGAAAAACTTAAATTTAACTAGCTGGCACATTATATGATGAATGTGCCATTACATTTCAACCCAGATGTACTCATACTTGTTGAAATGACAGAGCGCTTATTTTCTGACTGGAAAACTTGTGTTGATATTCTGTGACCCTGTGCAGATAGCAAATGCTCTCTTTTACAATCCGTCTCTGACACTTGCGATACTTCACAAGCTCGGTGTTGCAGCTGAAGTTTTTAACCTCTGGTTCATGATGCTTCAACAAACCAAAAAGAGCGGCGTTCGTAAAAACTTTAACAGGTACTTTTTTTTACCCATCCCTCTTTTGTTCTATTTCTTCATGCTTTGAGGCAGCAGGTTCATCTCATTTTAATGTACATTTTTTTTTGATAAAAAATTTAATGTAAAAATTGGCTACTAAAAGAGTAACTTTGTATTTCTTATCATTAAGGTCACTGGATCCCTGGCCAAACTGCTGTGAGAATTGATACTTAATCAAACAGAATTTGTTTTGAACATCCTAATGGTAAAGATAGTTGTGTTTACTGGATACCTATCTGTGGGGCTAATAGTTATTCTACCAGCTAGAGGCATTATGTGGATCTTTTCACCTGTCCAGAGTTTCTACATCCTGCTTAGCTCATGCTCCTCATTTCTTCTATAGGATCAAAAGTCTCCTTGCTGATTGTGATTAATTGCAATTTTATTGACAGAGAACATGACAAAAAGGTGTGCCTCTTGGGATTGACCTCTCTTATCAGCCTCCCGGCTGACCAATTACCTCCTGAAGCCCTAGAGCGGGTTTTCAAATCAACTCTTGAACTCCTTGTCTCCTACAAGGATCAAGTTGAAGGTGCATCTTTATATAATTTTAACTATCCCTCCTGTGATTTTGGTTGATGAATTAAGATTTATATTCTCTCCAAGTGCTTGCATGGTTTGGTCATTTATGAGAAATTATGTTAATTCCTTTTAGTCAACAAAATAATTTGTATGGTTTATTTATAGAATCAAAGAAGCTGGCAGAGGAGGGTGATGATGAGATGGATGGATTTGACGCTGACACTGAAGAGGAAGAAGAGGAAGAGGCAGATATGGGAGATGCTGAGGATGGGGATGAGGCCGACAGCCATAGACTCCAAAAACTAGCTGCTGAGGTTAGTATATCTGTAACTGTAAGAATTGTGTTACTTTTCAACCAATACTGATCTATCTAGCATAATCAATTTAAGTTATGGAGATCTCAAATTAACAAAAAATCAATCATACAAAAAATAACCTTGCTTAATCTCACATGATACTGCCAGAAAATGACCACACTGTCATCAGGAAATCTGTATTATTTTCTGGTTCTATTTTCCATATGCTAATTGATTGTGTGATGTAATCAGGCTAGAGGATTCCAAGAGAATGATTCGGATGATGATTCGGATGATGATTTTGATGAGGATGAAGAGATGCAGTCACCCATAGATGAGATCGACCCATTTATTTTATTTGTAGAGACCGTCCAAGGTACACTTCCTACCTTCTTTTCTTGGAAGGAATTTGCTGCGCCTACAAAGCCATAAATCTGTGCATTATTACAATAATGAATGTACTTTAACCATTTAAAGCACGGCCAAGTCCAAAGTTGACCACTTTTTTGAATTATGCTAAAAGATGCCCAAACAGGCCCATATTCTTATTTTTGGAGATACTGAATTTTCTTTCCATGAAACATGGCCAAGTGACATTCATTGCATATTTTCTGGAATCTTGGATAGATGAATTTCTGGAATCAATTGAATTGTTTTGTGCTCTCAGGTGTGCAAGCATCCGATCCTGCTAGGTTTCAGGGGCTTATGCAGACCCTAGATTTCCATTACCAGGCTTTAGCTAGTGGGGTAGCCGAGCATGCAGATAAGAGACGTGTGGAAATTGAGAAAGAAAAGGTGGAAAAGGCAAACAATGCCCATAAGAGTAACAGCAGCTCTGTTACAAGTATTTCCATTGAGTGAATACCGGATATCGTTATGTCGATCCAAGTATTTGCATTTTGTCTGTCACTGGCTTCATGATCGGCTGGTCTCCCTTTCAAATGTGACTTTTGAGGTCAGCAGAAAATATTACGAAATAGTGTGCAATTTTCCCTTCTCACAAGAAAGGTGTTGTGATAATAGAAGCATCAAAGGGGGATGTTTCTATTATCTGCTGCTGTGGTTTGTTATCATTATTGTAGCACTATTTATTGTAGGCATTTTTTTCTCCGTTCTTTTTCTTCTTATTTTTCTATTTAGCGGGGCTCATAAACTTCAATTTTTTGTATTACCTTTATTTGGGTCGTATTTTTTAGTTTAATTTGGAGTGGGACTGGTGAGATTTTGGTATAGAGTGTATATTGATATGGTTATTGTATGAGCGATTGGTACATGTCTATGTAAGAGGTCATAATAGATGAATTTTGAGGTTGTAATATCTTTTGAGTTATGGCATTGTTAGGTCCGGTTGGCCTAGCTTCTTAAATTGCTAATCTGCTTTTGGTTCTCACATAAATTGACATAATTCATGGGAGGGCAATTTCTTGGTTTAATTTCAGTCCTGATAACAGTCGATCAATTCGGACTCTTGCTGACAGTTTATATTAGCACACGTATGTACAATAAGATTATTATACAAGCTTGTTTTAATTGAAATATAGTTAATAGTTAACAAGGATTAGCAAGTTTGTTATTTTTGGAAAGATACTGTCATGTACTTTGTTCGTCTTGAGAAATCAGATTCATCAATTAAATATGAAATATATGTAATCTCTTATAAATATGATTGATGTGCAAATCTAAATTTATATATAATTCACATTTAGTGGTGAAGAATTAAAGATGGAAGTCCCAACGTGCGGCCTGAAGAGGAGGTTGATAAGTGAATCTGATACAAAATTATTTGGGACGATAATTTTTAGCAAGCTGATTTATTTTTTTGGTTAAAGCATGTGGAGATTTACAAAATTTAGGGTAAGGGTAATAATCCTACTAGTTTTGTTGGAGCTCTATATTTCAATGGAACTGATAATGAAAAAAACAAATGGTGGAATGAAATATAATCCTACTAGTTTTATTGGGATTTCATGTTTCTAAAATTCTATTTAATTTTTTCAACTACTTTTCTAATTTCTCATACTTTTTTTTTTCACTGACACAATAAATTTTCAGAGAACTCAAATCCATTATCAAATTCTTCTACCTAAATGTTTAATCACATTTCAGGGCACATATTAATTTGGGCTTTAACACTATGCACAACAAATATTAATGGGCTGAAGCCTGAAGGCTTGGGATTAATCTCATTTTACTTTCAGGGAAAATTATGGATCATCTCATGGTGACGGTGTGCTTCAAATCTATCTTATATATTCCTTCAAAAAAAATATCTGACGATCAAATTATTATACCTTTCGATATTAGATATAATATAATAATACCAAAGATTATTTTTACTTATTCAACAAAGTGTTTAACTTGAACTTCTTTATGATCATTAAAAAAATGATGAACATTTTACATGAACTATATATAAACCTGTGAATTCATATGTTGTTAAATTTCATGTTAATTCAATCTCAATCTTTACCATTCAAATGTCAATTCCCTAACAATAAGTACTATCAATATCAATGATTTTATTTATTTAGATATAGATCTGTAGAAAATTTCTTTGTCAATTTCTAACTCCAATTAATAAATTCTTTGTGCAAAACATGATTAAACTATGGACTGAACAAAATGAGAAAATGACTTAATTCACTCAACCTGAAATGAGGTATGTGAAAAGTAATTAAATGCACAGAAATTTGTTATAACAATGACAGTTTTAAAATAAAATATTAAAGAGTAAAGATGTTGTCCCCCTTGAGTCTATCTCCTAAATGTCCCCCTAACTAACTAATGCATAAAGTATGATGGGATCACTAATTACATGGGGGGACTACTAACTACTTAGGAGACCACTTATATTTGAAAAAAAATTACAACTGATGCACACATGTATGAATAATTATACGCGCAAGTATTACCATATAATATATTAAGTATTCATCTCTAATACATTAAGTATTAAAAATAAAAACTAGACATTAACTTTCTTTTACATTCTCATCTTTTATATATTTTTAGAAGTGAGTTTTTCTTGTCCGTTTAATCTCATCAATATTTCTAACAATCTGTAATGAATTTTGTGAATCTAAAATCACAAACATTTTCTGCGTAATTTTCTCTTTCAAATGAGATCCATGATGAAGTACTTTCGGGTTCTTCGTCGTTCAAGTATTCATACCCCAGTGTGCAAATACTCATATCTTGTCAAGTATTCTTCTTTAAAATGCCAAATATTCATACTTAATTAATAAGTAAAGTGTAGATATTTATATTGTAAAGTATAAATGTATTGATAGGTACTGGGAGCGTCTAGGTGTTTATTACCAGCATGTACAAATTTGTTGATAAATATTGGAGATGGTTGAGGTTTATTAAAGTTTCTTTTTAACATTAATATTTGTACACAAATTCATAGGTATGTACACAATTGTTAATATGATTGCTATTATCTATAAATAATAATACACATCTTCGCGCTTAAGTAGGAATACTAAGTGTTTTAGATATCAATAAATCAAATAAAGTATGTATGAAAAAAATAATAACATAAATGACTAGATGCGAATATTTCATGTATTAACTATTGGTAAAACATATGCATCAAAGTAACACCAAAATTTGTACAAGTAGATATGAATACTTCATGTCTTAAAAATTAGTAAAAACATATGCATCACAGTAATAACAAAATTTGACTAACTAGATATGAATACTTGTTGTCTTAACTATTGTTATTTACCGTTTCATATATTAATAGCTTGAATATCATTAATTTTAAAAAATATTAAATTAAGATACATTACAGTGTAAAAATTCATACTTCAATTATCAGTATAAATATTTTTCTGGGTACCTATCAATATGTTCAAGTACCAAACAAATTAATTGATTTAAGTTACATTACAACATAATAATTCAACTTCAATGTGTAAGTATGAACACTTCATGTGTTGTATATTTTTTTGGAAATATAAATGTCATATGTAAACAATTCATATTACAAAAATTACCGTACTAGTGATTGTGTAGTGGTAGTCCAACCAGGTAATTAATTCATGAAGCACATTTAGGAATTTTTCACAAATATTTTTCAATATAAAAATTCACACTTTAATGTGTAAGTATGAATACTTGATATTTTAAAAATGAATGTTTATAATAATTACAACGCCGACACTTGAGATGGTTATTACGAATCCGCTTGTCCTCGGTTTTCTGCATGTGGTCCCTATCGTAGTCGCTTTCAAGCGACGTTTGTGGCCCCTTAAAGTCAGTAGTGACCCCCCCAGGTAGTTAATGCCAAAGACACATCTGTCGGTTTCTCAGAAATAATTTATAACATAAATATTCACACTTTACTGAATAAGTATGAATACTTAACAAGGTATGAATATTTTCACATTGAGGTATGAATACTTGAATGACGAAGAACCCAAAAATACTTTATCATGGATCTCATTTGAAATAGAAAATTATGTAGAAGATGTTTGTGGTTTTCAATTCGCAAAATTTCTCACAAATCGTTAGAAATATTGATGATATTAAACGAACAAAAAAAATCCGCTTCTAAAAACGTGTAAAAGATGGGTGTACAAAAGAAAGTTGATGTCTAGTTTTTATTTTTAATACTTAATGTCTTAGATATGAATACTTAATATATTATATGGTAATACTTGCACATATAAGTATATATACATGCACATGCCAGTTGTAATTTTTTTCAAATATAAGGTGGTTCCCTAAGTAGTTAGTAGTCTCCTATATAGTTAGTGGTCCTATCGTACTTTATATATCAGTTAGATCCTAATATTAAATTACATTTGCCATAAAAATTCGGGATGAGTATAAAAAATAATCACGGTTTCGGAGACGGTTAACAAACCTCTTCATTATATGCTCCTCTAGTGTCTAGTCTAAACGCAATGCGCTTTTATCCAGCGCAAACGAAATTACACCTGACAAATCAAACAGTTGACTTTGATTAGTAGGAGTCATCAAAGCCTATTAATTAGCAAAACAAATCAGACGAAATCTACTTTAAAAAAATACGAAAATAATACAAGGAGATATTTTATTATGTTGTTTTCCCGTCAACCCGCTCAGCTCAATGCACAAGCCAAGTTTGAAATAAAAAAAAATTAAGGTTGGATCTGCAAGTAGTGTTTAGGATGGATGCTGCTATTGGACTCCGAAAATTGTGGGCAACTTGCACAGTATTAATTGTGCATTATAAAATTGATTAAGAGATAATTAATTAATATTCAACCTTTGAAGAGGCTTTATCTGCACTTCTGTATTATATAATGTTTTATGATCATGGAAATTTCAAGGAGCTACGTGTTGATTAATTATTAAGCAAAATCTAACCAAATCTACTAAATTAATTAGATGGGCATGCAAATTTTACAAGTTTTAACGCCAAATTTAATTTAATTTAATTTCATTTCATTAGGGAGGATTTCATGTGTATCCTCCTTGTCATAACCTTTTAAATTTAAAATAATTTATTTTTGTTCATGCTCCAAATCTATTTAATAGTTTTCAAAACTTACTGGGTATTTTGTTGGAAGTAGAAATATAATTATGGTGTTATGATGAAGATTGCGTTGGTTTTGTACAAGTACACTATATACATGATGATGTTTCATATTTTGCAGGATGAATGTGATGTTATGAGGTTTTACAGGGTTACAGGAGTAATTATAGCTTCCCAATATTTAATAAACATGTTCCATATTTTAATTGCCAGATTCATAAGTCAGCCTGACATCATCATCATCATCATCATCATCATCATCATTATTATATAGATGTCTTTAATTTTATTTAAAACAGATATCAAGGATCGATCTGCATGGTGATTGTGATTACATTAATTGCATCTTAATTTACTCTCTACTCTCTAGTGATTAACTTAATTCCTTTTTTAAATCTATGAGCGCATATTATAAGTTTGATCCCCGCTTATATATATATATATATACACACACCTGTCCCAATAGTTAAATGACAGTTTATTCCAAATCGAATAATTTAAATGATTGTTATTATCTGTAAACCTCGAGGAGCCGAATTAATTACCTAATTCTGATACCCTTTTTTTTTTTTTTTTTTTTTTTGGGCTTAAACACTGATTCCGGATCGTAATTGTGATCGCATGTTATACTTTCATTGCTAATTAGACGTCAAGCTGGATTCGAATTTTAAAATTAAAAATATACGAGTAACATGCATGCCTAATTAAAGGCTTGTATTAGGATAAAAAAAAAAAAAGATATTCAATGACATGCAACATGCAGTAAGAGAAATTTTAACAAATTAATACACAAAATTATAGCCGCCTGTACATTTATTTGGTTTTTTTAAATAAAGTTATTCAAGTATATGATTGCCTGCTTACCTCAAAGAAATAAACAACATTAATTCTTAAATTCAAGTTAAGAAAAGAAAAAGAGTAAAGTAATGCAATTAACTAGTAAAAAGTTGGAAAGATTTATAAATTTATTCATTGTGTAAGAGATTACAGGTTCAGAAATTATTTTTGAATATTTTTAAATTTAAAAGACTTAACATTCATCTTTATCTTAAAGACTTGTCGAAAAAAGCCAATCACTACAAAAATAAATATTTCTTCGTTTTAGAATTATTTTGAAACCTTAAATGACGTCAATTATGATATTGAATTTCTAATATCTGATTCATATATAAACGGAGAACAAATGCTTTAACCTACTGGAGTGTAGAATAATTCCTTCATTCTAGATGTATATATTGTTCATATTCTTCAGTTATATATATTTCATGTATGACCTCTATAAATTAATTAAGTTTGCCATTGAGAAAATTAAGAATCCTAATTAATTATTTATGACAGTTAGGAATTAATGTAATTGAATTATTAATGAGTGAAATGGTGGCATTAAAAACTTGGGAAATTAATTAATATTAATATTAGTCCAGTGATTCTATTTCTGTTGTTACATGCATGCAATTCAAGTCCATCAACACTGGAACCGGATCAGGATCTATGAATAATTAGAAACAGTTAAAGTTTATAATTATAATTAACATGCATCGATCATGCGAGCATTATGCAATTAATTAATTGCAGCAGAGAAGAGAACACAAGAGAGAACCCTAATATATTCCTATATATATATATATATATTCATCACAGTCAAATATTTAGTTGGCAGAGAAGGTGGCTTTTTGATATAAAACTTCACAATATATATATTCTATTAATTAATGCTCGATCGATCTCATTATTAATTATGTGGTGATATATTGTTTAGAATATATATGCGTGTAGAGTTGAAAGATATTTTCGACATATAAATATATAATCAATCCTTTTTCTCTTTACATTGTATTAATTGTATTGTATTTGTACAGCTATATATATATAGCTACTACGTACGTACTTTAATTAATTCACTAAAATTTATAACCAAAGCGGAAAATTAATTAATATTGTGGAATCACTTAAAATTATAAATTCAAATCACTTAATTTAAATTACTTGACATGACAGGTATTAAAGTCACTAATATTGCTTGGAATTTTGTAATTCTTTTAATCTATGTCGAGCAAGAAATTAATATTAATTCAGTAATATTGTGGAAATTTTTAATTTGTTTTCTATCGAACTCCCATCAAGAATTCAAGATCATATGTTTGGAGTGCTGCATGAAGCCGAAACTACTCTGTTACAATTTTTACTCAATTGTCAGATTGGATTGGAGTCACTGGACCAACATTTTGAATTGCCAAAAAAAAGGGAGAAGCGTTTTTCTATTTTTGGTTGCTTTAACTCAAATTAAAGCCCCTTTACAAAGGTTTACCAAACAGCCTTCCTTTTGTTTGAACAATTTTTTTGATATAAAATTACGGTTGACCTAGCTAGCTAGGCTACGATCCACTAAAGATATTGAATTACTTAAATGGGGTTTGTTGTTCATCAACTGTTTTAATTAATAAGCTAGCGTCCACAGAATCTTCATTTGGAACAATATTAATTATATTTTTTTTGTCACAATGTTAAGGTTTGATGGTAGGTCATTAATAAACTATCTTACTGTGGGGACTGGGGAGTGGACACTGAAAATTAAATTCTATTAAAAATTATTTGAGTTGGAGTTTTAACTTTTAGTTTACAATAGTTAGTGAGTAGGGTACTGTATGTGGCCTCAAAGATCTCCAAATCTTCAACTTGTTCTTCACCAACTTTTATATATATATATATATATATATATATATATATATATAAAACAATCAATATGGCATATTATGCAATGCTTGAATGTGCTTTCAACAACAACTAAGTAATATTAGGAGTGAAAATTTCCACTTCCTATAGATTTCATGTTGGACACAACATCTTTCCTCTCTCTCAGTATTACATGCTCTAACGAAGATGAGAATGAGAGATGGGAGATGGGAGGAACCGGAACTGAGCAAAGCTAAATATATGGTATTGTCGGAACTCGGAGCATAGAGTCCTATATTAGTCGCAGTGCGGCGGTGAGTATTTCTGATCATTGTCGAAGTACGATGACAGTCAAAGAAGCGGATCCAGTCGTGGAGCAAGAGGGTAGAGATTAGTGCTGAGCGAAGCCGATTGGAGCCAAGAGTGTAGTAACGTCAGAGCTCAGAGTGTAGAGTTTTCATCTTGATCAGAGTGTGATGGTAAGTAGATCTGATTGTTGTCGGAGCGCCACAGCAATCGAAAAAACAAATCCCGTTGTGGAACGAGATTGAAAATAAATTCTAGAATTGAGTATAAATGTAAGTATTTAGAATTTTGTAAATATTTTTTTATTAATATATCTATTAGTGGTAATTTTAATCACTAATTATAAAAAAATATTAAGAGTGCAAACGAAGCAGATACGGAGATACAGAGCAGACTGTGGTCATATCTATATATTTTTTATTTATTTTCTGGATATGAATACATATCGGATATTAGACGAATATAGATATAAATTAGATCAAATATTTATTAAGAAATAAATATTATTAAAAATACTAAAGTTGATAATATTTATCTAGTTATAATTATTATAATGCTCAATAACATATTTTTTTCATAATATATATTTAAACTATATGATATATATCTACTATTTGTATCAAGATTCACACTGATATTCAGATATCAGATATCAGATATCCACATCTAATTTTTAAATTGAGATCAAATACAAATTATATATTATCTATATTGTTTTCACTCATATATATATAGAAAGGGAGAAAGAGAGATGCCAATATGCTACGCGTAGCATAGAGAACCTCCATGCAACGTAGCCAACTCATATATATATATATATATATGATACAATAACAAAATACATATATTATGGATAGTTCGAACAATGAACATGAAAGTTCAAAACAACTAATGTCAAGTGCAGTGGCGGAACCGGGAATGATCGGTAGGGGGGCCTAACTAGTTTCTCTCAGGATTTCGGTAGTGGGAGCCTAACTAGTTTCTCTCAATCGCGTGCCCCCGTCAAGAGAAGAAATCCTAGCCATTTTTTGTGTTGTGAGTTTAGGTGATGCATGAATATATAGAAGCATATCAAGCAACAGAAGCAAATCAATTCTCACTCGTCGTGAAGGGCCTAACTAGCTTCACTTAACTACAATTATTGGGCCAGGGCCCAGGCTGGCCCAAGCCTTAGTTCCGCCTCTGGACAAATGTGCATCTTTAATAGTTAAGGTTGTGTTTATTTATGAAGTAAGAGGTAAAGTAAACTTCTTACTTTACATTTAAGTTGTCAAATAAAGAATAAAAATAGAAATAAGATGGAGTAAGAGATGAGTTAATATGGAGTAAGTTGCTTCATCTCTTTAGGATGATTAACTCCTTACACATTTACTACACTTGTAAGGTCCACTTTTATAGACAGAAATTTATTTTCCAACATCTTACTCCTCTAAATAGATTAATTTGAGAAATGACTTATACTATCAAACAATATGTAAAAATATAAAGAGTATAATGGAGTAAGTAATTTAATTCTCGTTAATTAACTTTATTCCACAATTAAACATAACTTAATTGCATATTTGCAGTGGTGGATTGAAGAATGGAGAATGGGGTCAATTAACCCTCATTTTTTTTTAGGGGGGGGGGGGATATGATTCTTTATATAATTTATAGCAATATGTCTTTATACAGTAAAATTGACTTTCATTTTCTGCAAGAAAATTTAATATGATTGAACCCCATATATATTTGACCCTTGTAGGTCAAAAGTTTGATTTTGCACCTGCCTAAGCGTATATTATGCAGGGTTCGAATGATGAAATTAAAAGTTTAAGATAGATTCTAACAATGAAAAACTAGTCTTTTGATCTAGTAGCACAAACAATATTCACTGTACGAGAGGTTGCTGATATCTCGCAAACTTACCTGTATTCCGACCTGTTTTTTGTACCAAAAACTGGGTTTAAACTATTAAGTCAGTCGTATTTTATTGAAATATCTATAAAATGTGGTATTGCTGCAAATTGTTCTTATTTTGCATAAATTAGGCGAAATCGAGAAAGAATCTGGAATTTAGAAGTCTTTACACAGTCCGTGTACCATTTCATGCGGATCGTATCAACCTCGACTCGACCACAAAAGAAACACTGGCACACGACTTGTATAACATTTCACACAGGCTGTGTCAAGCATTTTCGAAAACAAATCCAGAATTTGGAAATAAAGCTAATTGAAGGAAGGTCAGCCACAAAAGCATATAAGCAGGATTTCTTGCACCAGAGACATGATTCTGGAGCAGAGAGCAAAACCTAGGGTTTGGACTTGATGGCTAATCTTGAAGATGAAGTTGAGAGGAGGAAAACGTGAGTTTTGCGATGAATCTTCTTTGTTCTTCAGGTTTTATTATGATTTGTTCTTTTATCTTTTGTTTTGTTTATTCTAGAATCATGTTAGGCTAAACTTTTTAGTTTCTAGGGTTACGATGTAGTCGAATACTTTGTTTTGTTTGCTAGTTATTTGGATCTGTGTTGATATTTATGTTTGCTTGCTTGAGTAGTATTTTAATTGCTTAGTTGAAATTGTTTGAATTATTCTGAATTTACTGTTAGATGAATGGCCACATCTTTCTTGTACTTTGGCCCTGATCTTTGTCTCAACAAGACTAAGTATATGAGGTAGGTTAGTGAACCGACAGGTGAAACCAAGTAGTAGTCGACATGTGAAAATTTTCTTACGTCGACAGACGGAGGTTACCTTTATTAAACCAGACAAGTAACTTGGGTAGAATACCAACAGACGACAGTTGAGGTTTAGAAATCCAAGAGGGCAAAAATTGCAATTCTGGTACCGAGTTTATTAAGCCAACAGACGAAATGTGAGGTTTAGGAATATCAGGTATGGTCAATAGAACCTTACACAAAGCTGCCGACACAAAAACAAATAACTGCTGTATTAACTCGAGAGCCACACGGACCGTGTACGATAGTACCTGGCTCGTGTAAATTGGACACGGCTCGTGCATCAAAGTGCACGGACCGGGCACCGAGAGACAAAGTTGTTTAACTTTCATTTTCAACGGCCATATCCAACTTTAAAAAGTTGTTTAACATAAAAAGTCTTCAAATTTTGTTTAACTTTCATTTTCAACGGCCATATCCAACTTTTTAAAGTTTTATTTATAACATTTTAAAATGATATTCACAAACATTTAAACCTCTATATGCAAGCAAAAACTCCTAACTATTTTTGTCTTCAAACCAAAAAAAATGAAAGATTCTTTTTACCCATTTTTTATTTTATTTTTCTCGATCATTCTCATATATTTTTTCTGACAATTCGTGATGAATTTTACGAATTTAAAAATACGAGCGTTTTGTGCTCGATTTTCTCTTTCAAATGAGATCCATGAAGAAATACAACCTTTAAAACCTTTGGTGTTATCATTTAAACTACTATATTTAATAGTTTAAACCTCTGATGTTGATCATGTAGTATAATCCATTTAAACACTTGTATACAGTCGTTAAAAGTAGTTATGTTAAATATTTAAATAGTGCTCATTGGCTTTACTTTATAAAAAAAAAAAAAAAAAAAAAAACGACCTGAAAAACTTAAAAGTATTTCTTCATATATCTCATTTGAAAAAAGAAAATCGAGTAAAAAATGTTTGTATTTTTAGATTCACAAAATTCATCACAGATTTTCGAAAAAATAAATGAGAATGATCAAAGAAAAAAAAAATGGGTGAAAATAATATATTTTTTTTGTTTGAATATAAAAGTAATTAGAAATTATAACTAGACAGATTTACAATTATCCTAAATAGAATTACATCCCGTAGTATTTTTACACGCAAGAAGGAAATTAATTTTGGAGTATCTTTTAGGTAAATGTCGTGCTTTCTTTTTTGAAATTTTACGGTGCGTGTTTTTGAAGTTTTGAAAGGGGGTAAATATTTTGTTTAAGGCTGGTCCCAAGCTTTAATATTTGTAATCAATAACTTTGGAGGTGTGGCCTCCATGATGGGTGAATTGCTAATTTGCTACTAGAAATATTCATAAATTTTAGTACATGTCAACCGGTATTTGATTTATTTTTTAAAAACTGGTGGGTCCCCTTTACTTTCGTTAGTTTTCTACGTCAACCTAGGTTTCATAGTTGGTGCATATTTTTTATTTTTTATTTTAAATTTGGATTTGGACAGCAAATTCGATGATTCTTTTTTCTCTTTTGTGGGGAATATTCCACTAGCATAACCTAATTGCATTTTGCATCTTACCAAGTTAATAATATTTTATTACAGTGACGGTATGCGTTCGTCGGACTATATATTATCGTTAAGTAATTAATTGATATATAGTTAAATAATTGATATATTGAACGTGATATATTTATTTGATGGCTTATTTTGAAGGCATTGACTTTGTAATTGTTTATGAATAAGAAATACATATAAAAATAATTGAATGCACTGCGACAAATATGAACAGACAGCACGACGAGGCATGAATCCAACAAATTAATGAGAAAAACTGAATACAAATAAATTAATTAAAAAAAAGAAGCACCACTAACTATAATAATTAATAAACAAGGAGCCAGGCCAGGAGCATCGATCCCAGATTATTATTAATTGTATCCAATGGAAGAAATTAAGAAGATGCATGCTAGCAACTACAATCATCAATTAATGGATTGATATAAAGGATTTGTACTCAGCAAAAAATTAATATTAAAAATTGAAGATCAATGCAGATCGATGTATACTCATTAATCATTATATATCTAGGTGCATTTTGTTAATATTATTTTAACAGAGTAGAGTTCCTAAATAACAAAAATGCATCTCAAGTTCATAACATAACTGATGAACAACCGTTTAGGTCCATCTTTGAACGAGGCTTATACAAAGTCTTTTGAACAAATTAAATTCAATTCCTATAATTCTTTTGTTAATATTATAATTTTAGAAACTGATATAGGATTTTGCATTTGATTGTGTTGGATATGAATATGATAGTTAGTTATTAAGATTTGAAGATTTGTAGGCGGATCTCACAATAATTAATGTAACACAAATTTAAAATTCGCAGATTTTATCCTTGTGGATTTAATTAGATCAGAGTATTAAATTAGGAATATGTATTGCGATCCAAAGGAATTAAGGAGATATATATATATATATATATATATATATATATTTACCGTTGGCCTGACGACGACATGATGCCATAGTCCGTATGACATACTAAATATATATATAACCACACAGTCCAGCGAGCATTAGTTCTGATTGGAATGAATTGTTATTTTAGACTAGAATAATTTCGAGGGTTTACAAAATAATTATTGATTAATGTCAAAAGAGTATTTTAATTTTGGTCATAACGAATGACAGCTATGAACAACTATTGAATTGAATTGAATTGAATTTCACGAGTATTGAGTTCATAAATAAATGTGCATTCTAGTTGAGTGTTTAACTATCTTGAACTAAAATTAAATTGTTCACCTTAATATATATATATATATATATATATATATAGAGAGAGAGAGAGAGATGGGCTATGGTGCATTGCAATGTATGAGGGAGTTTGTACATTGGACTATAAATCTAAAATTCAAATCCAAATGGCCGATCCAAACCGTTCATTTTGTTCTCCATATTAATATGTGCTTGGAGACCAAATTTTACATTTTTCTGAATTTTTTTAATATTTATTAAGTATTTTACAAAATTGTTGATCCAACAGTAGCTGCTGATTTTACTGTTTTGTTAAGCCACCGTTGGATCAACAATTTTATAAAATACTTAATAAATAGTAAAAAAATTCAGAAAACTGTAAAATTTGGTCTCCAAGCACATATTAATATGGAGAACAAGATGAACGGTTTGGATCGGCCAGTTGGATTTTGAATTTTAGATTTATGGTCCAATGTACAAACTCCTCCATGCATTGCAATGCACCATAGCCCATCTCTCTCTCTCTCTCTCTATATATATATATATAGAGTGGGGTTAAAATGCACCCTCTTTTTTGTGCTCCAAACGTGCACCCTCCCCTCGTTTCTTCATTTTTAAAATTCAAATAGTTGATTTGAATCTACCAATGTGTTCTACATATTAAAATGTGTTTGGAGACCAAATTTTACATTTTTTGGAAATTTTTTACTATTTTTTCAGAATTTTTTATTAAACTAAACAATAATAAAAAATTCAGCACAGTGATGATTTTCAAAAATTCTGAAAAAATAGTAAAAAAATTTCCAAAAAATGTAAAATTTGGTCTCCAACCACATTTTAATATGTAGAACACGTTGGTAGATTCAAATCAACTATTTGAGTTTTAAAAATGAAGAAAGGAGGGGAGGGTGCACGTTTGGAGCACAAAAAGGAGGGTGCATTTTAACCTCACTCATATATATATATATGATTTGGCTAATATGCTATGGGTAGCTAAGAGGCCTCCCGTGCTATGGCTCAATATTTGACTTTTCAAAATCCTAACGGTCGATCCGAATTGTTTATCTTGTTCTCCATATTAATATGTGTTTGGACACCAAATTTTACATTTTTTGAAAATTTTTTACTATTTTTTTAGATTTATTGAATATCGCTGTTTTTTATGGTCCAGATTTGTTTGAAAAACAATGATTTTCAATAAATCTAAAAAAATAGTAAAAAAATTTCAAAAAGTGTAAAATTTGGTCTCCAAGCACATATTAATACGGAGAACAAGATGAACAATTCGGAACGACCGTTAGGATTTTGAAAAGTCGAATATTGAGCCGTAGCACGGAAGGCCTTTTAGCTACCCATAGCACCGTAGCCAAGTCCTATATATATATATATATATATATATAGGACGTGGCTACGGTGCTATGGGTAGCTAAGAGGCCTTCATGCTACGGCTCGGATTTCGAGTTTTCAAAATCCTAACGGTCGATCCGAACCGTTCATCTTGTTCTCCATATTAATATGTGCTTGGAGACCAAATTTCACATTTTTCTGAATTTTCTTACTATTTATTAAGCCACTTTGAAAACTCCTGATCCAACGGTGGCTTAACCCAACAGTAAAACCAGAAACTACCGTTGGATCAGCGGTTTTCAAAGTGGCTTAATAAATAGTAAAAAAATTCAGAAAAATATAAAATTTGGTCTCCAAGCACATATTAATATGGAGAACAAGATGAACGGTTCAGATCGACCGTTAGAATTTTGAAAACTCAAAATCCGAGCCGTAGCACGGAGGCCTCTTAGCTACCCATAGCATATTAGCCAAAACCTATATATATATATATTAAGACAACCAATTCTATGGAGTATTTAATAGTTGAGACTCTTTGTAAGCACATTTACAAGAAATATCTTAAAATTTAGAGTGAGGCTGTGGTAATATATATGCATATTACACAGCGATTTGTGATGAATTTATATCTTTGTTTTTAAAATTTTAATAGTTGAACCATTTAATGTGAAGAATCTTTTATATATTTGCAAATTGAATTTTATACATTAAATTTTTTTTTTCTAGATATGTAGAAAACCACTGGATTTGAAAATTATGAACCATCCAAAAACAATAATTTTCTATGTATCTAAAAATAGTAATAAAATTCTAAAAAAAATATACAAAATTTAATCTGGAAGTATATTTTTATATGGAGATTATATTTAACTGTTAGAAATTAGAATGGATTATTTAAACTTTAACATAAGTAGTATGAACCCATAGCAAATTAATGTCGTTGTATGGCATGCATTGATCAAATGTTTTATGGATTAATTAAGTTACGACTAGCTAGCTAGCTAGCTAGCTAACTAGGATGTAAATAGTTTACCAATGGTTACCCTTTAATTAATTAATTAATTAATTAATTAATTCCGAGTCAACTTGAAATCTTTTTCAGCAAAAGTTAAAGTCATTGATTTTGATTTGACCAACTCGTAGCCGTAGCGTAGCACAATTGATTTTGATCTGACCAACACCAACTTGATTAATTATCCAAAAGCTAATTGGGATATATCTGAATCTGATCCAACAAATAATCAAGATCTTCAACTCGATCGTCAAATCAATATCTCCTGCCCGAGCCTTCAAAGCTAATTGGGATACATATTTTATTTATTTATTTATTTATTTTTCAAGTCTTTAATTAACTTCAAAATATCTCCCAATTGTACTTAATTATTTCTCAACTTTCTAAGAAATTTATAGATATAGATAAGTAGACATTCTATCATAATTAAATAATATGAATTCTGTAATAATCAGTTGCATATTTTATAAGTATCACGAATGAGTTCTAGTGATGCATGGTTCACATCACGAGTGCTCTAAGTTGAAGATATTAAATTCACACCCCTACTTTCAAATTTAGTTCACACTACAAGTTTAGTAAATTTATTTCATATCACAACCTCCAATTATCTAGCTAAAATTGGGCCAATACAAAACTGGCAATTTTACTGTTAAAAACAGCTGGTTTGTAATTCTTTAAATTAATAAAATTGCCTACGGATTTTAATGCCCCTCCCCCGCCAAAAAAATGCATTTAGGTTTATTAGAGACATTGCAATCAAAGCCAAGGACTTGAATGTGGGAAACGATTGATTAGCACTGCTCCAATAAGGGAGCATCTAGCTATCCCCTGTAATAATCTCCCATTTCATCCCTCAGACATTAACTACTTTAATAACTATTAACTACCTAGGGGGACCACTTACTATTTTGGGACCACACAATATTTGAAAGATTTTATAACTGGCGCACGCAAATATTCATCTATAATGCATCAAGTATTAATATATAACACATAAAGTATTCACTCCTAATATATCAAGTATTTAAAAAAAAATTAGACACGTTTTTAGAGGTGAGATTTTTTCTTCTTTGTTCAATCTAATTAATATTTATGACAATCGGTGAGGAATTTTGCAAATCTAAAACCACGAATATTTTTGACATAATTTTATCTTTAAAATGAGATTCATCATGATATACTTTTGAGTTGTCCGTTGTACAAGTATTCATAATTGTCGAGAAATTATTCATCCTCGTCGTGCAAGTGCAAATATAAAAACTGGACACATCACTCATCCATCTTTTACACGTTTTTAGAGGTGATTTTTTTTCTCCGTTCAATCAAACCAATATTTCTGACGATCTATGAGGAATTTTGTAAATCTAAAACCACAAACGCTTTCTACACAATTTTATCTTTCAAATGAGATCCATGATGACATAATTTTGAGTTGTTCGTTGCACAAGTATTCATCTCTTATCGAGAAAGTATTAATTCTTGTCGTATAAATGCAAATATAAAAACTGGAACTTTACTCATCCATCTTTTACACGTTTTTAGAGGTGGGCTTTTTTTTCTCCGTTCAATCTAACCAATATTTATGACGATCTGTGAAGAATTTTGCAAATCTAAAACCATGAATGTTTTCTACATATTTTTATCTTACAAATGAGATCCATGATAATATACTTTCGAGTTGTCTGCTGCACAAGTATTAATATCTTGTCACGCAAGTATTCATACCTAAGATATTAAGTATTTATTTATACACATGAAAGTATTCATCTCTAAGACATCAAGTATTCATTCATATATCTCTCTCTCTTTTTCAAAATTTATTTATATGTCATTTATTTAATACGCAGTGGCCTAATTCACTATTAATAAAGCTTTGTTCTTTACAAAACTCCCTACTTCATGAGGAATGAGAACATAAACATGAAAGTGATTAATTGCATATACATATACAAAATTATTTTGATACGATCGACAGTGACAGATCTGACCCGGTAGAGATGTGATTTAGTATTCATTCCTATATATTGAAGTATTCATTCATACACGATGAAGTATTCATTCCTAGCAGAGGCGTGCTTAATTGGGATGGAGTGATGGATGATCTTCGGCAGAACGTTCGCTAGAGCGGGAGCAGCAGGCATAGAGGGAAAAAAATCGAGGCGAAAGTGCAAGAGGGAGGGAGTTTATTGTATTTACCATTTCGAGGTGGGAGAGGGTGGGAGGTGGGAGAGGAAGGGGAGCTTATCGATGGAAAAACGGAGGCGGAGGAGAAGGTGGGATGCGGAGGTGGGAGAGGGAGGTAGAGGCAAAGGTGAGGTGAGGTGAGGTGTGGGAGGCGAAGGTGAGAGAGGGAGGTGGGAGACGGAAGTGGAAGAGGGAGGTGGAGGTGGAAGAGGGAGACGGAGGAGGGAGAAGGAGGTGAGAAGAAAATAGAGGTGAAAGTGAAAAAATGGAGGTGGAAGAGAAAATGAGAAAGAGGAAAGAAATAAATATTGTTAAAAATAGTAATTATAGTTATAGTTAAAATAGAAAGTTAGTTGAGGGATGAAATGAAGGATGGATAAGTGGAAGAAATTATAATTGCCCAATTGCATATATATCGAACCTGCCGTGTCAAATAGAATTAGAAATGTATATATGGGATGGATAGAAGTTAAGTTGGTCACAACAGAATTGACTAATCAAAATGATGCAATAAATTCGTAAATTTAAAGAAGGAACCAACCGCCATCCACCCACCTACTACCGTCTTCGTCTACCATAGAATTAGAATCCTGGGAAGCCGGAGGCGGAGGTAAAGATTTATTAACAGAGCATTTTTGACTCCATACAGCGAATGAAATGAATAATTAAAGCAGCGCTGCTTTGTGTGAAGTCTTAAAATCAACAAAAGTTGTTTAAAAAAGTCTAAAGCATGCACTAGGCTAGGATAGGGCTAGGCACTCAGTACAGTAGTAATTGTAATTGTAATTGTAATTGTAATTAATGGGCCCGGTCGGTCTCTACTCTCTAGCAGTAGCAGCAGCAGTAGCAAAGGAACTTCAAATATCTACGGCGGTCAACCTCCCTCTGGACCCCACTATTTGTTGACCTTCAGCATCCGCCTTCGCCTTCCTTCCCGGTCTTTCCTGCTACGCTACGGTGGCCCCCACGCTGCTTTCTCTAGAAAAAGAGTTGGGATCCTTTGTGCTTAACTCCTTTAAAGCTTCTGTGTGCCTGCTTTTTCTTAATCTCCCTTGTTCAAATGCATTTCTTAATGTCCCTTGTTTATGCTACTGCTATACATGACAATACAAAAATAGACAAAAATGTTGAGCACAGAAGAACTAATTAAAAAGGCAGATGTAGATTGGATCATTGGACAAACTCGTTTCTCACACAAAAAACCAAACAAACTTGGCAATCCATTTGTTTTGAGTTTTTACACTCTCTTTCCGTCTCCACTCCCATGACACCTCCCCTTGTCTTATTTTATATTATATTATATGTATTATATATCTATCTTTTTCAAAGGCATCAAAATCTTAAATTCGTTCCAGCCTGAGCCTCCCTCCCTCCCCAAGAAGGAGAAGGAAAGGATACATCACCCTCAATTCTTATTCTTTCTATTTAGTTTCTAGTCAAGACACAACAAGCCTCCCTTCTCTCTCTCTCTAATCCAAACCCCAAGCCCCCCCTCTCTCTCTCTCCATATTACTTACTGCTAATTCAACAAGTTCTCCCTCTAATCAAATAGCAGTATCTAGTAATATATATACAAATACCCAATCTTTTCATATATTAATTTGTTCTTGGCGTCTCAATTATTCATTAGTCTAGCAACCCAGCACAATCAAATCAAAAGAAGGTGCTTCTTGTACACCTCCAATTCATTGGTGTATAGTATTAGTATAGAGAGAGGAGAGGAGAGGTAAAGCAAACAAAATCACATAAGCACATGTTTCCTGCTCATCTCCTCTAGAGATTAGAGATACATACACTGAATTTAGACAAAAAGAAAAGAAAACATGGAAGAATTAAATATCTCGGTGGCAGATGGGATAGCAGAAGCAGCTCTGGCAGCTCTCGGCCGAGGCTTCGACTTGGCAAATGATTTTAGATTGAGATTTGCCAAAGGGGAAAGGGGGAGGTTGGTGGAATTAGATGACAAAAGTTTGTATGATGTGGCCATCCCAGGGGGGACCACCATTCGCCGGGTGTCGCGTGATATCGGGTATGACAAGGGTGACCGCATGCGGTTCCAGTCTGATATTCTTGAATTCAATCAGGTTTGTATTGCTATACTGGTTTTTCTTCTCCATTTGTTGTTTTACTTACAGTTCTGACATGTGGGTCTTATTTTGCATATCCATTTTAAAACTTGTTTAATAATCCTTTGGTTGCATGCTAAGGATAATTAGAGATGCGGTTAGCACCAAACCAGGACTGTTCGGTACCTATCTGTCTGATTGATGTTTTATTATGCTGAATTAACTTTATTTTAACACCGAAATCATACCTGATTATACATTTGAATGACAAAAACCAAATAATATCAGAAAATCGTTTTGATTATACAGCAGTAGCTTATGATTTATATTTAATTTGCTTTTTGGCAGATGTCAGAGCTTATTAATCAGGGTTGTTCAGTACCAGGAAAGGTGCCATCGGGTCTTTTTAATTCCTTATTTGACCTTACCGGTGCATGGTTAGAGGATGCCAAAGAGACCAAACACCTGGCTTTTGATGGAAATTTCATTTGCTTGTACAATTTACATTTAAGAGCTTCTCCTTTAATTCTTCAAGATGAAGTTAAAAAGGCTGTTCCCCCCAACTGGGACCCAGTTGCTCTTGCCAGGTTAGAAATTATAGATTTTAAAATTTGAAATTGGTCTATGACCATGAACTATTTTGACTTGTTTAATCCATCCGTGAATACTCTTCTTTGTTCAATCAAGCCATCGATCCTTCAATTCTTTTTTTTTTCTTTTTTTTTTAAATAATAGACTACTTTCTAGGGGTGATTAATGAGCGAGTTAGGGTATGCTCATGCTCGCTCATTAAGTAAATGAGCGAGCTTTTAATGAGCGAGTTATGAGCGGCTCACGAGTTATGACTTATAACTCATAACAAAATTGTATAGTGTGCCCACACATAGCAAAATTTGTTAAAAGTCATCATAACAAAATCCAACAAATTGTCATAATTCATTTAAATGAGTAAGTTGTTATGACTATTACTTGTTTTAGGTTTTAGGCAGAGGTTTTGGTTCTGCCGATTTACAAAAAAAAAAGAATATGAAACTATGAATATTAGTATATTACACATGATTAAATGTTACATTGTGCTCACTATATTACACATGATTAAATATGAAACTATGCTCATTATCTATTAATTTTAATGAGGCAAGGTTGATGTTACATAGAATTACATAAGATTAAATGCGGCAGAGATTAGATGTGGCAAATTCTTAATGAGCGAGTTATGAGCGAGTTGGGTCATGCTCATGCTCGCTCATTAAGTAAATGAGCGAGTTTAAATGAGCAGATTAACGAGCGAGTTTAGGTTAGCTTTTAATGAGCGAGTTATGAGCGGCTCACGAGTTATGAGCGATTTACTCACCCCTACTACTTTCCATTAAAAATCACAAGAATACTACAACCAATTTATTGAATGGAGTGCGCCTGGTTTTTCTTTATGTTAGTCCAATAATTTAGGTCAAGGCAAAGGCTTTGATGCTGTCCTCTACTGATCAGTGTGATCTGGTGTTACCCACACTTTTTACAACCATGTACTGGTGCCAAGCTGTGGCACTTGGTACTTCGTACAATTAAATACTGGCAGAGTACCATTTTTGTTTCCCCTTTCGTATGTTGCCAGTCAATGACTGCCTAATTTGCTACCAGCCCTCTTTTGTTCAATCAAGCTATGAAACCTTCGTTTGTCTTCTTTATATTGGATTTTTTGTCAGTTAATTCACTAGAATACCATGACTGATATATCAAATGGGATGTACCTGCGTTTTGGCTATTTTTAGTCCAATAAAATAGGTCAAGGCAAGGACTGTGATGCTATAGTGTACCAATCAGTATCACCTGGTTCCATACCATCTCTGTGCAACCATGTACTGGGGCCAGACATACCACTGGTATCGGTACCATTAGATACCACCTGCTACAGGTTTCTGTTATTGGACCTATTAGCAGTACAAGTACATGCTGTAACTGATGCAAAAACATAAGGTGTCACATTTTGATAAATTACTTGGTCATCTGATATTAGAACTGTACCGGCAATCTCATCATTTCTACATTTGTCAGCTAGATAAGATGACATGTAGTGTTAATGTTACATTTCAGGTTTATACAGACATATGGGACCCACATCATAGTTGGTTTGTCAATTGGAGGCCAAGATATGGTTTGTGTCAGGCAAACCCATTCTTCGCCTGTATCCACAGCCGATTTGAAGATGCATCTAGAAGACCTCGGCAATATTTTGTTCGAAGACGGAACAGGCCTCTCTCCTGTTCACCGTCAAAATAGAGAAGGCAAGAATAAGGTGCATTTATCAACCTTCTTGTTTACTTTTGTATTTGCTCATGTTTTTTGTTTGCATAATGAAGTATTACTGTTCCACTTGGTTTACAACAATACCAGACCTAAAGAAATATGGCACGAAATATATGGTGGATGTAGAAAGGTTATAGTCAGATAGCTACATAACTCTGGCACATGGTTGATATTGACTGCTAGCAGTATTGTCTCTGTCTCTGTATAGTCAAGAGGGATAAGTCAGGTAATGAACTAGATGGGTCCTGTAACAATTCCAGAACTGACCAGTAGGGTGCCAACTGAAAACAAACTTGAGAATTAAAAAGAGTCATACAGGTATATGACCAGCATGCCTCTGGTAGTAACTGATATATACATGCTGAACCTGATTTGTATTTCTTTTTGATATTACCTATTAATTTATCATTCTTTCTTATGATATGATTGTTTTTGTTTGAAATATAGGTTCCAGAAGTATTCGTTCGGATTTTGCAAACAAATTACATGCAACTATCTAGCTATTCAGAAACTTCTAACAAGGATGTAAGCTTAATATTCTGTAATTTGAGGCTTAACTGAATATACTGTATGATCATCAATTATAAAACGTAGCTGTAACTGATTAAACTGTAATTCGAGGCTTTAATTCTTTCCGCCGTTCATCCTGGTTCCAGGATTGGTTGGTAAATGTACTGTTTTAGATGAACTAGTGAATTTCTGTACCAAAATTACACACTGTATTCGGTCTGACTGGTATTATACCCATTGCCAGTCTTTGCAAATTGTAGGGGTCACCTGTTGTTATTATTATTTATTTTGATCTTCTCTCTTTATTTTTGCGGTAGTGAGGAGGGGGGGTGGTTTAGGCTCTATGGAGTCGGAAATAATTAACAGGGAAAACCCTAAAATGACACTATGCAGCACTTTACAGTGCTTCAGATGAAAATCTTGCTGTTTTACATTGGTGTATGTAATTATAATCTTGTATGATGGAACATGTAACAGGGCCTAACTGTAATTAAATCTAAAAGAGGAGGTGATGTGCATGTGCCTAGCCACTCCAGTTGGCTTCAAACAGTTTCTGCAAATCCTGATGCCATATCATTTAAATTTGTGCCTATTACTGCTCTTCTGACGGGTGTCCAAGGCAGTGGCTATCTCAGCCATGCTATCAACCTTTATCTTCGCTGTAAGTATACCTTTTTTTTTTTTTTTTTGAAAGAAGTGGACTTAGGCCACTGATTTCCATTGATATGAAAACTAAACAGTAAATGATCTTCATCCAAAAACTAACCTGTCAACAATCCAACATATTACAACCATAAGACCTACAAATTACAAAACAGACCCTGTAAAACAACAAAAGTTCCAATAGAGACAAATAAGCAATCTGATCCCTAACAACCAAGAAATTCTTGGAGACAGCAACTGTTGAGACTGTGTGGCATCCTCACCATCCAAATCTATCCATGCTCCAAGTATACAGATTATATCCTGTACTTCCTCCATGAAAACTACCACTGTAGTACCTATCAGGTCCTTCACATCACAAGGAAAAATTAATTTGAGTTGAGATGTTGAATCTACCTTTTGTTGAGAAGCCCAAAAATAAGCAGTTGGTATAATCTTTGAACCTAAGTCTTGAATTTCATGTATTCTACTGTCTTTAAACACAATTTTATTCCTATCTAATCATAGAGACCATAAAACTGCACCTCTAATTATTTCCACTAAATTAGCATCTTTCAAGGGTATACAATAGTCTATTTCCCATAATTCCTCAAAATAAAACCTGTTGAAATTAGCAATCCAATTCCAAAGAGATTTGGCCACATGACAAGAAACAATAAATGGTCAACTGACTCCAATTCATTACAATAAACACACTTCTGATCACCTGTCCATCCTCTCTTCCCTAAGTTTACCTTAGTCAAAACCCTATTTTGTTTAACCACAAAAATACCTTCACCTTTAATGGAATTTTGGCCTGCCAAATACTATTAAACCTATTGGTTGGCACTCCACCAAACTCCAACCACTTGTATAAAGAGTTAGCTGTAAACTGCCCATGAGATGTCCATCTCCACAAAATTTGATCCATGGACTCACTCAAAGAAAAATTTGCAAACTGACTAACTAAATCTCTCCAGTCACCAAGTGCTGGATCATTCAATTGCCTTTAAAACGCAAGATTAATTGCATTATCATTAAAAAATATCAGAAACTAGAACCTCCTTTTGATATGCAATTTGAAAGAGGGGTGGAAATTCATTATGCAAAGATATATCACCACACCACCTATTCAACAAAACCTAACAAGGGTACCATTACCAAGTTTCCAATCAGAACTAACCTGCACAATTTGTTTAACCTTAAGTTTACTTACATGCAGAAAAGAAAAGAAAAACATTTCTGATCTAATTTATCACCTCCCACCTCCAATGATAGTAATAATAATGATACTTATTCTCATATGAGTTCAAGATAGACACAGAGGTGGTTCCAAAGAACACACTTTGATATGTCGTCGCTATGTTTATGATGATTTTTATTATGATGCTATGCAAGTAAATGAATATAATATGGAAATAGGAAAAAAAAATGCATATCTCGTGTGAGTATAAGAATGGCCCAGAAGTGGTATGAAAGAGCACTCCTTGATATGTAGACATGTGGTGGCTTCACTAATGGAGAATTATACTTAAATTTTTTATTTAATTCTGAAATAACCAGATAAACCTGATATCGAAGATTTGCGGTACTTCTTGGATTTCCAAGTACCTCTTCAGTGGGCTCCTCTGTTCAATGATCTAGCGCTTGGTCCCCAGCAAAGGAGAGCTTCTTATCCATCTCTCCAGTTTAGATGTCTTGGCCCAAAACTCCAAGTTAGCACTTCTCAGGTACTCCATGATAATGCTTATTGATCTAAAGGATCTTGACAATTTTCATATTGAGTTTCCTTAATTGTCATAAGGCAGAAATGCTCATCTCTTATCACTTAATTTTTAGCCCTGCCTAGTTTGGTGGTAAGATGAAATTAACATTGGTAGGTTAAAATTTTTATTTTATTATTTTTTTAATGAGTCCTGCTGGATCTATCAATTTGATTGCATGATCAGTTAATTTAAACTTTTAGGTTTGTCTAGCTGGTGTGAAACATACGTCTGTGTTGCGGTACTGTTATTCTGATTACGAAAAACTGGTTTTTTGAAGTTTTCTTTCTCAACCTTTGTAATAAACCCTCTATCATGCATTGTAGGTTTCGAGTGAAAATAGACCGGTTGTTGGTCTCCGGTTATACCTAGAGGGGAGGAAATGCAACCGCCTTGCTATCCATGTACAACACCTCTCATCCATCCCAAGCATGCTAACAAGCCCCAATTTGCCCCCACAAATGAATCCTCAATGGCAAGGGTCCGAAGACTCTGATGCAGCCTATATTGAGCCAGTATCATGGAAACGTTACTCATGCGTTTGCACTTCAGTTGTAAAGCACGATCCAGTATGGCTTAAGAGGGTTACTGATGGTGTTTTCATAGTTACTGGTGCACAATTAGTGACAAAAGGCACGTGGTCCCGGAAGGTTCTACACTTGAGGCTCCTTTATTCGCATCTCCCAAACTGCACCATTAGGAAGACTGAGTGGGCCCGTGCGCCAGCCGCATCCCAAAAGGGGAGCTTTTTGAGTACTATCAGTACCACTCTCAGCACTCCATTCATGCAAAAGGAGAATACCATGGCTCCAAAGCATGAACCAGCACATCTTAACTCAGGGGTTTACCCTGATGGCCCGCCTGTACCAGTACAATATAGGAAATTACTAAAGTTTGTCGACATGTCAGAGGTTTTACGTGGACCTCATGATATACCAGGCCATTGGATGGTAACAGCAGCCAAGCTAGTTAAAGAAAATGGCAAGATCGGGTTGCATGTTAAGTTTGCTTTGCTGAATTATGGCACGGGAAATGAGGATTTTGTGGAGTGATATGTAAATACATATGTGTATTTTCTTAAGGGGGGTGTTTTTAATTGTAGGTAGTGATAATTGAGACCGGGTATATGGGCAATTTTTATTGTTTATTTGATGGCAGGTGTATAGAGGGAGAATAGGAAATTAAGACGAGGTTGAATGGGTTTTGCATAGAACATGTGAAAATTATTATAATAATAATAATAATTATTATTATTATTGTTATTTTGTTCTTTAACAAATGGGATTTTGGTTGACAGTTGTAATTTACCCACTGCACTGCCCTGCACTCCGTTGTAAAAAGGAAATTGACAACTGCAACTTTTGAAATTTGGGAAACTAATGATCGCCATACAACCTTGCTGGGGGCTGGGCAATGGAAAAGGGACCATATATAAAACAAGAAATTTCACTTATCTGGAAAATTGGGGCGCCAGCAAGGGTTACTATTTTCGCATGGCTATTGGTTGGCTAATGTTGAGGAACAAAATTCTTACAATAGATAATTAATTTTGTCAGGAGGGGATGTGAAATGCCAAACAGGTGCTGCCTGTGCCTGTGCCTGTGCCTGTGCCAGAGGGAATAAGAGACGGTCATGCACCTGTACGTATAAGAGTGGTGCATACCCCAAACAAGTCATCAGAAATTTGGTTTTACAACAGGGAAATTTCATAAAATGTATACTCAGTTCAAGAGACAAATACATCCAAAGACTGCAAATTGTTGCTTGTTTTGTTATTTGGAGAGAGATGTATCAGAATCTCCCGAGATAAGTCAAAAGGAACTGCGATATTTGGCAATGGAGATAACAACTGAGGTCTATGCATGGTTTCAACTTTCAACAGAACAACTGAGCAAAACAAGATTTCAGGATTAAGCAATAATCATTTTTCCTTTCGATTACTATTGTATTTTACACTTCTTCCAGTTTTCACTTTTTTCTTTTTGTACTTTTCCTATTTATGTAAAAATCTGATACCTTTGGTATCTCGATTAATGGAAATTGGAAGCTAGACTTACACTTTTTCTTGTCAAAAAAAAAAAAAAAAAAATTGCTAGGGGCTAGTGGCAGAGCCATATTTATAGACTACGGGTCAAATACGTGGGTCAATTGTATAAATTCGTTTTTACAGAGGGAGGAATGAAAGTTAATTTTACAATATCATAATATTTTACTCTAAATTATATATATAGAAAATTATATATAAATACAAACAAAAATGAGATCAATTGACTCTCACTGTGTGTACTTAACTCTATCTCTGCTTGAGGTGAAGCAAAGATTATTAGCAGAGGAGGGATCCAATTACACCATTTTCTATAGTATGATAGGACAAAATTACCTACATATTTTTATAGTGTGATAGGACATAAAAATATTAAGTACATTTTTATATTTTTTCTAAGAAAAAAATAGAAATAGAATTATATTTTGAAGTAATATTTTCAGGAATAGGTAATTTTTTTTACTTTTTTTGTCTTGAGTATTTTTTTTAATATTTTTCTTGACAAAAATATAAAATTAGAAGTATATTTTTGAAACTTTCCATGTAACTGCGCCATTGATATCACATGGGTCTATGCGTTGATGATTTGAGATGGCTCAGATATAAACAACCCCACCAAGAGTGGCCGATCTATAGTTAGATACTTAGATGTGTTGATTATTTGAGATTGCACACTATATTTTTGAAATTTTACAAGTAACTCCGTTATCAGTGTCATTTTAGTCTATATAACACTAACTTTAAAAATCTATCGAATTAACTTCAAACAGTAAATTCAAACTATTTAAGCCGATCTGCTTTATTAGTTATGCGTTTATATTAAAAAATTTTAATTTTTCGAATTTATTTAGTATCAAGTCAAGCGGTCAAATGTGATACTTTTTAAATTAATTTAAATTATTTTTTTTTAACATTTTTGTCCGCTTGACTTCATACTAAAATAACTCGATTATTTTTTTCTACATGTAAAAGCATTAACTCATAAAGTAAATCAGTTTGAACATTTTGAATTAGTCGTTTGAAGTCTATTCAATCAGTTTTAAAGTTATTGTCATATGATGCCGATGTCATACTATCTAGATTCAAGTTTGATTGTGTAAGAAGAGAAAATATTTACACAATTGTGCCCCAATACTTTTAAGCACTTAACCTTTTTAAATGTGAGCTAGATTTAGCCGAATTTTTTTTTTAGTTACCATCTTCTAAAAAATAATAAACACAATTGACATAAGTTTTTTAAAAAAAATCAATTTTATCATAGGTGCAACTATTAGCATTTTGCTAAGCTCCTAATTGAATTGAAGGAATTGAAAAAAAAAAAAATATATATATATATATATATATATATATATATATATATAGAGAGAGAGAGAGAGAGAGAGAGAGATGAGCTATGGTGCATTGCAATGCATAGGCCACAGTGTGCATTGGATCATAAATCACCGATTCAAAGTTCAAATGACCGATCCAAACCGTTCATCTTGTTCTCCATATTAATATGTGATTGGAGACCAAATTTTACATTTTTTGGAATTTTTTTACTATTTATTAAGCCACTTTGAAAATCGCTGATCCAACGGTGACTGTTTGGAACAGTAAAATCAGAAGCCACCGTTGGATCAGTAATTTTCAAAGTGGCTTAATAAATAGTAAAAAAATTTCAAAAAATATAAAATTTGGTCTCCAAGCACATATTAATATAGAGAACAAGATGAACAGTTTGGATCGGTCATTTGAACTTTGAATCGGTGATTTATGGTCCAATGCACACCATGGCCTATGCATTGCAATGCACCATAGCCCATCTCTCTCTCTCTCTCTCTCTCTCTCTATATATATATATATATATGAAATGGGTGGGACGCAACTATCAGTTGACCGCGTCTTTAGTAAAACTGAATTTTTTTATAGAGTAAAGATGTTGTCCCCTTGAATCTGTCCCCCTAATAATCTTTATTTTTTATTCCCTACGTGGTCAAAATCCACCCTCTTCAATCTTCTCTTAGAAAGAAACAAAAAAATTTAACACAACTCAAAACTCACCCTGTTCTTCTCCTCTATTGCTCGCCACCAGCTACCCACGCCGACAGTTGTGATGGTGGTCGAGACCCGACGAGGGGGGCGTGATGCACCGTTGAGATCCGGTGAGGAGAGCGTGGTGCACCGTCGAGATCCGACGAGAAGAGAGTGGTGCACCATCAAGATTCGGCGAGGAGAGTGTGGTGCACCATTTGAGGGGGTCTATGCTAGCGCAACGAAGTTTGTCACAGTGGAACATATGACTATTTTATTAGTTAGATATGAATACTTTATTTGTTAGATATGCATACTTCATGTTAGATATGAATACTTCTTGGAAGAGGTGGGGTGAGAGAGATGAATCTGACTTTTGAATGTTGAATTGTATAAATTATTTCAAACATGTATGAATACTTCATTTGTTAGATATAAATACTTCGTTTGTTAGATATGCATTCATGTTATTAGATATGAATATTTCTCAGAAGAGGTGTACAAGAAGAAGGGTCTGACTTTGAATTGTATAAATTATTTCAAACATGTATAAATACTTTATTAGTTAGATATGAATACTTCATTTGTTAGATATGAATACTTCATTTGTTAGATATGCATTAATGTTGTTAGATATGCATTCATGTTGTTAGATATAAATATTTCTTAGAAGAGGTGTTCAAGAAGAATGGTCTAACTTTGAATTTTGAATTGTATAAATTATTTCAAACATTTATGAATACTTCATTTGTTTAGATATGAATACTTCTTTAGTTAGATATGAATAATATATATATTTGTTGTAGTGGTCCCCAATCTTGGCAAATGTCGCTTTCAGACGGTTGCGGTTCTCAATCCAGGCTGTCACAAGACGTCAATGGTCCCCCTGGTCGTTACTGGTCCCCTTCAGCTTATGTTTACATATGACGAATGGTTCTGATAATAAGTATGAATACTATACGTTTTGAGTATTAACTCATAGTAAAAATACTCCCATATCAGATGTTGGAGTTAGTTAGTGGTCCCTCTTGAAAGTTGTTTGTCTTTTAGTGTGGGGGACATTTAGGAGACTAATCTGGGGGTACTGTTAGTCATTCCTTTTTTTATATAGACTGTAGCAATTTTTGTTTTTTGTTTTTTATTTTTTTGATGAAATTGTAACTAAACAAATTGAGCAGATTTAATTAGGAGTGAAAATGGATCGGATAGTGGTTAAATGATATTGGTAAACTGGAATGAAGATAGAGATCATATGATATATATATATATATATATATATATATATATATATATATATATATATATATATATATATATATATATATATATATATATATATATATATATATATATATATATATATGAGTGGGGTTAAAATGCACCCTCCTTTTTATGCTTCAAACGTGCACCCTCTTCTCTTTTTTCATTTTTAAAATTTAAATAGTTGATTTGAATCTACCAACGTGTTATACATATTAAAATGTGCTTGGAGACCAAATTTTACATTTTTTGGAAATTTTTTACTATTTTTTCAGAATTTTTGAAAATCATCACTGTGCTGAATTTTTTATTATTGTTAAGTTTAATAAAAAATTTGGTCTCCAAGTACATTTTAATATGTATAACACGTTAGTAGATTCAAATCAACTATTTTAACTTTAAAAATGAAGAAACGAGGGAAGGGTGAACGTTTGGAGCACAAAAAGGAGGGTGCATTTTAACCCCACTCTATATATATATATATAGGCTAATGTGCTTTCGGTAGCATATGGGCCGAAATGATACCGGTCCAAATTTGAAATTTCAAAATCCAAAAAGTTGATCTGAACCTTTCATCTTGTTCTCCATATTAATATGTGCTTGTTGACCAAATTTTACATTTTTCTGAAATTTTTTACTATTTATTAAGCCACTTTGAAAATCGCTGATCCAACGGTTTTACTGTTTTGTTAAGCCACCGTTGGATCAGCGATTTTCAAAGTGGCTTAATAAATAGTAAAAAATTTCAGAAAAATGTAAAATTTGGTCTCCAAGCACACATTAATATGGAGAACAAGATGAATGGTTCAGATCGACTTTTTGGATTTTGAAATTTCAAATTTGAACCGGTAGCATTTCGGCCCATATGCTACCGGAAGTACATTAGCCTATATATATATATATATATAGAGGTGGGCTACGGTGAGTTGCGAAGTAAAGCTACTATTTTACTTCACGCTCATATTTTACGATTTTAAAGTTCAAAACATCGATCCGAACCGTTCATCTTGTTCTCCATATTGAAATGTGCTTGGAGACCAAATTTTACATTTTTTGGAATTTTTTTACTATTTATTAAGCAATTTTGAAAGTCGCTGATCTGATGGTTCAGAAAATTTTACTGTTTTTCACTATTCACAGCAAAATAGCAATTTTCAAAAATACTTAATAAATAGTAAAAAAATTTCAAAAAATATAAAATTTGGTCTCCAAGCACATTTCAATATGGATTAAATATCTAACGGTTCGGACCGATCGTTTGGACTTTCAAAATGAAAATACGGCGTGAAGTAGAAATGTGTTTTACTTCGCAACTCACCGTAGCCCATCTCTCTCTCTCTCTCTCTCTCTCTCTCTATATATATATATATATATATATATATATATTAATTAGACATGGATATAAGATACGGATATGGTTTACAAATACGAACCCACTATTAGAAGATCAAATATAATGTATTGGAGATAATAGTGGGTGCGAATTATAGGAGTTGATTAGCATTGTAATAGTGGTATGTAGGAGATGCTTAGTGGAGTTAGTTATGATTGCATCTTAATTAAGTCTATAAATAGGTCTAATGTCATTGTACTCAAACACACAAGATTAATACAAATTTTCTCTTTTGTAAAATCCTTTATGGTATCAGAGCTTTGGTAAAACTGGAATTAGGCTCGCACATATTCCATGAATAATGCCTCAAAACTCTCTATTCCGGATCTGAAAAAAAAAAAATCCTTTATTCCAAAAATAAGCTTTTAATCCTCTCTATTCTAGCCCAAATCCTCTCTATTCCCTATTCCCCTAATCCCTAATCCCTCTATATTCTCAGATCTATTCTCTTTATTCCCCTATATTCCACATCTCTCTCCTTGAGCTCTCTAGATCCACTCCTTGTCAGATCCACTGGCTTGCACCAGCCTGCCACCCAAGCAAATTTGATTCAGACAAGATCAAGAACACCAGAAAAGATCGCCAAGCACTGATCCAGATCGAGCAAAAGAGGATTGACGCCCAAACGGCGCACTATCTCTGCTTCGAATCAGATTCGTACATATATCCGTCGTTGACTTCTCTGACGCACCGCATTGCTGACTTTGAGATCGAGCCAGACCCAGACCAGTAGAGGTCTGCCACGGTCACATCCTCTTGCTGATCGTCGATCGACTCAGCTCGTCAGATCTCACAGTTGAGCGCAACCCGCCACTGCATTTCCCAGGCCCGGAACCCCATTCTGGCAGATCGTGGAGCATCAATACTTCAAGAACAAACAGACGGAGCTGTTCCATGCAGTACTGTTGATACAATACTAGAACTATCTATCGTTCGACGAGATGAGTTGCATGGATTTCATGTCAGATGAGTCGGCACTGAAGGAACTCGAAGCCTACCTAGCTCCTCTCCCACTGGATTCTGCCTTTGTAGCGCTGTCAAGGATGCCACCTCTGCCACCGCGGCAAAGCTTCGTGCCACCTCTCACCACCGCCTCTGTCGCAAGAGCTCTGCCTAATGGGTCCACCTGAATCGGATCACAAAAATTAGAAGTCTTAAAGATATGTTTTGTGGATCAGATCCATTTCGAATTTGGGTGCAAATTTATGATTCAGAATCATCTTTTCTACTGGGCTTCATTCATTCTGGGCTGCAATCACAAGCCCAATGCTCATTTCTCTAATTTTGTTTTCAAGCACATTTATGTTTTCAAGTTGGTGTATGACTGAGAAATAAAAAAAAAATAGAAAATTTTAGAAGATATCAAGCTCCAAAAGCCTTACCTCAATCAACTGCTACCTGCCAGTTTCTATCTCTTTGATTCAAGAACTCACACACCTATCTCCAAATCAAAATTTAAATCCCTCCAATTTCTAAAATCAAATTACCGAACCAAACCAATGCCGGGCTTCCTCTTCTTTTCTCTTCTTCTCTATCTACAAATGCTTCTCAAAAATGAGACAAGAGAGCTAAAAAGCCTCTTGAAATCATGTACTTATCGCGAAACCATGAGCTATTCAATTTTTGTTTTCTTTCTTTTTATTTTTCAAAGAGGACTCAAACGAGCCTCTCAAGTACATGGAAGCATTCTTGAGCCAAACAAGCTCCTTCTCTCTCTACCTTCTACTTTCAAGGAGACTCAAACTTGATGATTCACATTGCAAGAACAATGGCATTGAGATATTGGTATCGACCTTCTTCTTTTCGGAGCAAGCTCAACATTACTACCGCACCATGTTTTGCTTGAGGGGGCGTATTAGAAGATCAAATATAATGTATTGGAGATAATAGTGGATGCGAATTATAGATCTAATGTCATTGTACTTAAACACACAAAATTAATACAAATTTCTTCTTTTGTACGCATATAGTTCGGATTTGGTTCATGGATGCGCATACTTCTAACTTTATGCGCGCAGAGAGACACAGAGAGAGAAATAGTGGAAGAATGTTTGGTCAGCAAAAAGACATACAATTGTACTACAGAAATACAACTTAGCATGGCTCATCAGATAATATAAAGAAAAGGAAAATAGTGGAAGAATGGTAATTACTAATTAATATGCATGTTACGGGTAAACAACTCGTGCTATGTATTTATGATTTTAATTTTAAAGTTTATTCCATCCAAACTGTTAAACATATACATACTTGGAGATCAAAGGTTACACTTTTTTAGAATATATGTTTTTTTTTTTTTTTTTAACTTTTCAGATAGGTAGAGTATTAATTGATTTGAAAATTATGTACCATAAATTAGTGATATTCTACCTATTTAAAATAGTAACATAAATTTATAAAATTTATAAAATTTGATCTACAAATATATTTTTATACAAAAATCATATTTAACTTCTTAATTTTAATTGACTGTTTAAACTTTACAAATATATAACTAAATTCATAACACGCATAGCTCCGTAATATAATATGCATATTCCATATAGTTACTCAAAAAATCAAAAATAAAAAGGGAGAATTTCATGTATACTCCTCAAAAACTTCAAAATTACGTATTTTTCACTCTAAACTTTGAAATTACAAATTTCCTCCTTTAAACTTGAAAAACTTACAAATTTATCCATTTTATTGTCTTTTATATTAAAACTCATTCTAAATTTAAAAATACCTATTATATCCTCTCATTAAAATATAAAACGTCCATCTGGCTAAAATTTGAATCTGAAGAGTACTCTACCGTTTGAACTTCTTTAAGACATGTGCACGCTAGATCAACACGAATTTTGAAGCGAACACACATGAATAGTGAAGCAACATGCACATATCTTAATGCGATGAGCACATATCAAAATTGCTTTAAGATCTATGCACTCTAGGTTAGCACAAATCTTAAAGCGAACACACATGAAAGTTGAAGCGATGCATGCAGATCTTAATGCGATGCACGTGGATCGGACGGTAAAGGAACCTTTCAGATTCAAATTTGAGTCAGATGGAGTATTTTATGCTTTTAATAAAGGACAAAATGATTATAAGTTAGAATGAGTTTTCATATAAAATACAGTAGAATGGATAAATTTGTGAATTTTTAAAGTTTAGAGAGAGAAATAAGTAATTTTAAAATTTAGAGAAGAAAATATATAATTTAGATTTTTTTTTTTTTTAGAGATATACGTGAAATTCCTCCAATAAAAAAAATATCTATTTTAGTTGCATGGAGAGACCCAATTGAAGTCTGGAACCTGCGGCAGTCCATTTAATTTAATTTCCATGTGACCCCGTTAACCGGGGTCTCATCTGGTTTCTCTTATTTGATCTACTTGCGTACTTTTCATTTACCTTCTCTTATCAAAACTCCGCCTTCAATCAATCATGTTTCATGTACCAGTGCCACTGTGCCACAAACAAATGGAGGCAGGGCTCATTGGCCAAATTAAACGTCCTTTATTTGTATAAGCACTGCAGTTGAGAAACCAGAGCTAACTCGTACCTGGCCAGTAGCTACCCTACCCTTGCTGCTCGGCAACATTTAAGTGATTGGAGAGATAGGTAACGGGATATTTCTGTTTGGATCTGGACCGTCTAATCAGAATCCGCACGACTATCAAAAGCGTTCCACCTAGGCCGGATTGTTATCGGACGGCTATGAGACTATAGATTATGGAATCTGGAATGAGACTATTCCACTTCCACGGCGAGAGAGATCAGAGATGGAATGGAATTATGGAAGTTCCCTCCAACTCGAAGGATCCAATCATCCAACCTTGACTGACTTTGTCCTCGTACACACACGCCACAAAACCTCACTCCCATCCTCTCCATTTTTTATCTTCTATCAATTTCAAACCTCATATATATAATATACATCTTCTTCTATTTCTATCTACAAGTATCTTCTGTTTCCCTTCCCTTCCCTTCAGCTTCCAATGGCCGCAGTTCCTTGCCTCTGCGGCTCCCCGTGCGCTTCTTTCCCAATATCCCGTGGCCAACCACGCAGTCTTCCCGGGTTACGCCACGTGTCCGTACGAACTGGGCCTCGCGGACGCGTGTCGGCCAGTTCGACGCCCTTTTCAATACCAGGTTTCGGTAAGGTCGGTTGGCACAGGAGAGAGGGGAATGCTTCCATACTTTACTTCGGCGCCACGTCTGGGACTGGAGATGAGAGGTCAGAAGGAGTCGCTGGAGAAAATGGGGATGATGTGTCACAGAAAATCTCGGCCATGCTGCCGCTTGTAGTTGTGGCCACTGGTGTGGCGGCTCTCAGCTACCCCGCAACCTTCTCCTGGTAACAAATAACAACTAACAACTAACAACTGCAACCTGCTGGTATTTCTCATTACGACTATTTTAATTTAATTGTTCCACGGGAATAGAAAATTTGATCTTTATATTTCAAAATTCTGACCTTACCATCGCTTTTTGGAAATGCAGAAACTACCGTCCATGCAGATTGAATATGCGTGGAACCTTTGTGGATGGTAGTTTCTGAATTTCCCAAAAAGATATGATAAGGTCAGAATTTTAAAATATTAAGATGGTAACTAAAAACTTATCGGTTTGAATTACGGGGAGATATATTTTACACAGTGAAAGAGAAAGCAGAAAATACAAACTAATTTTGTTACAGTAGATGCATTATCTTTTAATTCTAGAATAATTAATATGTGATTTGAGTTCCCTGAAATGGAAAATTGTTGACTTGAGGTTCTGTCTTAGGGTTTCAAACGAATACTATGCACCAGCTCTTGGAGGAATAATGCTATCAATTGGGATTAAGCTGTCGATTGATGATTTTGCTCTTGCTTTCAAGAGGTTCTTAAATATGTTTTTGTCTCTTTTATCATCCATTAAACAAGTCACCTTCTCTAATGTATGAATTAAGGATCAGCACCACAGTTGACAATTCTTAGGTTCTTAATCAGAAGGAACCAGTCTGTACTCACCAGTAGTCCAGTACAGTAGGAGGGGCTTTGGCCATGCTTTTGGGCATGTTTCAGTTCAGTTTATTATTTTGTTATTTGGATTTTACTTCCAGGAGTGATGTTTTGAGGGTAAATCTTATTAGAATCAGGAGGCTTTTAGAGGCCCAGTGCTCAAATTGATAACTAATTGATGCTACGGGTTCAATCGAGGCTTCGTTACATAAACAAATGCTCATTAACTCAACTTTTGTAGATTTTATAAATTAATTATGTGTTGGTTGTGCATTAGTTATAATTGCAAATTCAGGATCGATAATGAGACGTGTCAGCTAATTCTTTCTTATCCATGGTTCCAATACAGACCAGTACCCCTGTCAGTTGGATATATTGCTCAGTACGCACTTAAGCCCCTTTTAGGTCTCTTAATTGCAAAGGCCTTTAGAATGCCATCTACATTCTATGCCGGGTTCATTCTCATGTGTTGTGTGGCGGGTGCACAGTTATCTAGCTATGCTGGTTACCTAAGCAAAGGGGATGTGGCCTTGAGTATACTACTAACAAGCTCTTCTACTATTTCTTCGGTTGTAGTAACGCCTGTTCTTACCGGCCTTCTAATTGGTTCAGTTGTACCAGTTGATGGTGTTGCCATGGCTAAGTCCATTTTGCAGGTATGCACTAGGTTTTACTATTAAGACCTTGACAGATGACTAAGATTGAATTTCAATCATAACGACCTAATATACTTAGCTAAGCATAGGAGCTCAATTCCTCAAATTATCAGCAGAGGCTTCTGACAATGTGTGATGTCTTGTATTAATTGTCACTTGTTAACTAGGAGTACAACCAGCTTGTGTCGGTAACTTACTTATGCTGGCCTGCAACCTTGGTTGTTTCTCTACCAAACAGGCCTGGTATGCTAAAATATTCACCCTGGCTAAGTACGGCTTACCAGAATTAACAGGTTAGAGGCCATTTAAGTTTTTATGGTTAAATAGAGGCAGGGGCGGAGGCAGATATTTAAGTAATAGGGGTCAAAATCATACAAGGGTAAAATGTTACAAGAACTCAAGTTGTACACATTGTACAACAGTCTAGTTTTTCTTTGAAAAGAATGGGGGGTCAATCATATAACATTTTTATAAAAAAGTATGGGGGTCAATTTATGGTATCCATAGCATTTGACTATAAAATCTATAACAAAACCATGCTGTAATAATCCAATTTTTGAAAAGGTATGGGGGTCAATTGACCTCATTTGCTCTTTGTCCCTCCGTCTCTGAATAAAGGCATTGCTGACGCTGATTCTGCTAGTGGTATATTGTACCGGCATATGATTACTATACAAGTTACATTTAAAAGTGTTTATATATATATTTTTTTTTCTTAGTTGCCTTTCTTTTTATGGGATAGGTAGTACTAGTTCCAGTGGCACTAGGGCTTCTACTAAACACATATGCAAAGGCAGTTGTAAATGTTATACAGCCTCTAATGCCTTTTGTGGCCATGATTTGCACTTCTTTATGCATTGGGAGTCCACTTGCCATTAACCGAAGCAAGATTCTATCTTCGGAGGGCTTCCTTTTACTTTTTCCAATTTTGACATTTCACCTTGTTGCCTTCACAATCGGCTATTGGTTCTCCAAACTGCCATTTTGGAGGTAAAATTTCTGGGCAAATACTAGAGATCTCTTTTCAAACTTGGTTTCTAGTAAACACTGATTGAAGACACATGGTGAGTTCTAAGGTCATGAAATCAAAATTGCATTTTTTTGACCTAATACAGACTATCAAATGGTAGAAATTTGCTAAAAGTACAAAATGACAAGTTCCGCTAAGGGTGCTTTGTAACCTGCTGCATGACATTGGTGTTTAGCAGAATAATACATACCATGTAAAAACAAAATCTGTAAAACATTGGAAATATCTAATATAGCATTAATATGCGGATAAACATATACTTAATAAGATCCCCGAACTATTTCTTGTTCCGGATTGTTTATCTGGATAAATGAATAAAGAACATAAGTTTGGTATATCTGAGGAAAAAGGAGGTATTCAGGTGAAACAATGAGAAACTTCATGTTTGGAGGTGGATAAATGAAAATTTGACGTGTATCACTAGTGTATACAGAATATTATAAATGATAATTTGATGAGTATCACTTGTGTATACAGAATATTATAATTTTGTTAATCATTTGCTGAATATTCTGATAAATTATCCTTTTTCAGGCAAGATGAACCAGTAAGCAGGACGATTTCTCTCTGCACTGGTATGCAGAGCTCAACTCTAGCAGGCCTTCTTGCAACCCAATTTCTGGGAGGTAGTACCCAAGCAGTACCGGCAGCTTGTTCAGTCGTAATAATGGCTATAACAGGTCTAAGTCTTGCTTCTTTTTGGGGTAATGGGTCTCGGATTCGAGACTCTTTGCAGCTGTTCTTTCCCCGGACATGCTCTGATGCTAGCTCCTAGTGTTTGCGTTCTCAATTTCTTACTCCAGTATAATGATTAATTTTATTGTAGATAGCCATAGGACTACATTAGCAAAATCTATAAATTGGTTATATTGGCATTAATATAATGTTACCACATTTTGGGAGAAGGGACAAAAATGTCTTGTGGGTGGCATCTCATTTGTTGTAAATACTATAGAAAGAAATAAGGAGGTGCAGTTAAGCAATGTTATTCCTGAGTCAATTCTTACTATCAGCTTTCTGCTTGAGAATATTGGTTGCTTTGGCTTGCTTTTCAGTATATACAGACCGATAGCACCGTAAGTTAATTCCAGATTGGATGGGTTAGGTCATGTCATATCATGTCATGTCATGTCATGTCATATCATATCAGTTTAAAGTGGTTTAGAGCCTAATCTTAATCTGAAATGGATGGTGTTAATCTAATTCGAACCATCCAACAGTGTTCCCGGAGCCAAACCCAGGTCTTAGTGATGAAATCAGGCCATTTCGCTAGCTGATTATTATAGCCCAAGAGAAAACTTTGGGTCGGGTCCCATGTCCGATTTGTGTTATGTATCCGCTAGCCTCACTCTAATTTGAATATCTATCTTTTCCAAAGGTCTATATATCAATTTGAAGTCTAATATATTATTTTATTATCCATCTCATTAAGCTATTGGTCTGTCTGTCTATCACTTTAAAGTTTAAACTATATTTAGAAAATTAACTATTCAATGTTATTCTTTAAAAAACAAAAAATAACATGTAGAATAACGACCATACCTGCTTTCAATAATCTATAACGAAAATAATCTCAGTATAAATTTAAATATAATAAATATAATAAATATTGTTGCTTTCCTAACTAAAATGTTATTTTTCTGAATTTCTTATCGAATATGACCTTAATATTTTAAGTCATTCTTTAGTAAAAAAAATGACTATTCTTAATTACACTGTCGTCAGGACTCAGGATGAGAATAATATCCGGAGCTATTCATGTTTGGATGGAGAGTAGAGAAAGTGAGGAAAGGTGAAGAATAAAATGGAATAGAAAGTGAGATTAACATATTAAATTTTTCATATTTGAATGAGTATTGAGAGAATAAAGTTAATTTCTCTTCGTCTTATTTCTTATTTAATTAATTAAAATTTAGAAAGCTAATGAAAAATTCAGAAACGGTTATAAATTTGTGACAAAAAAAAAATTGAATGAAAATTATACAAGTAAAATAGGATTAGACATTTGTATCATTTTTTTTTAAAAATATTTATAATAAAATTTTCTTTGATCTGTTATACCTCAAATTAAAAAAAAAAATCAATTATATGAATTATAAGTATATAAAGTTAAACATTTCTCCTCCGATACTATTTATTTCCGATATTATATTGACAACCAAACACAACTCAAAGAAAAATCTATTTCTTTCTGTTCCCTACTCTCCTCCAATCTCCATCCAAACAAGTGTCCTTCCTCTACTCTCCAATCTCCATCGAAACAAGTGTCATGCGGTCTGTCCTGTTTTAACATAAACGTCTTCGCCATTTCGAAAGGGAATGAACAGAACAGAACAGAACAGTCTTGCTACAAAAGAAATAAGAAATAAAAATAAATAGCAGCTTAATACAGAAGAGGACATCTCCAGTTTGATAGAAGGGAGATGATTATATCCACCTACCAAGTCTGTGGAGTTACTGGCGTTCCACAAGAAGAAAAGGCAAAAAAGCAGCGACTACGGACTACCAGTCTACCACCTACCAAGTCAGAACCCAGAGCTCAGAAGGAACTCCCTCCTCCATTCCAGAAGCAGAAGAGCGGTGTTACTGTTAGGTGTAGAGAAGAGAAGAGAAGAGAAGAGAAGAGACGAAGGAAGCCTACTCCCTCCTCCATTCGAACTTTGTACTACTAGATTCAATTCAATGGCGGGAAAGGTGCCACGTATGAAGCTGGGTTCGCAAGGACTGGAGGTATCCAGCCAAGGACTAGGTTGCATGGGGATGTCTTCCTTCTACGGTCCTCCCAAACCCGATTCCGACATGATCGCTCTCATCCACCATGCCATCGCCTCTGGTGTTACCTTATTCGATACATCTGATATCTATGGTCCTTTTACCAATGAGATTTTACTTGGCAAGGCATTACAAGGTGGGATGAGAGACAAGGTTGAGCTGGCAACCAAGTTTGGTCTCACCTTTGCTGATGGCAAGAGAGAGATTAAGGGAGACCCGGCTTATGTGCGAGCTGCATGTCAGGCTAGTCTCAACCGACTCGGTATTGATTCTATTGACTTGTACTATCAGCACCGCATTGATACCCGTGTCCCAATTGAAGTCACAGTAAGTTGCTTTTGCCCATTTAATCTTTAATCCTTATCATTATTATTATTACTCAAGTTTAAAGGGCTCTTTCGCGAAGAAATGCCAGATGGGGAAAATAATTATAGGAAGAAATAGAGTTTGCATGATGGGGATTTACATTCAATTACATGATCTTCATTAATTTTGGGTTGAGAGAGAGTGTATATTCAGTTCTTCTCCAGCTTTATGTTGGAAATTTGAGGCTGAGTAGCGGAGAGGATCTAAATTCATCTCTACTTGCTTAAGCTATGTTTTTTTTTTTGTTGGGTAATTGGGAATGAAGTCCGGATAGGTGAGACATCAGGGTAGGTAAGACTTCACATATGAAGCTGGACCTACATGTTAGGTGTATGAGAATGTCTTTCTATTTCAAGTTATTATCCTTGTGGTACCAGTACCACTTAAATGCCGGTAAAGAATTTCAGCCATTGATTATTCTGTAGGATAAGGTGAGCATATGATGTTGCTTTGGGAATTATTATATAAACCATGCTAAATTCCAAATAATAGGGTTGCTTGATTGTGCTTTATCTTGACAATCTTGACAATATCTGTCAAATCAGGCTAAAACCATTTCAAATCTAAAAGTCAGTTCAGAGATGTGTTATTGTGCTGATAGAGAGCTTATCTATCAAATTTGTTTAATCTGAGATAGAATGCAATGTGTCAGGTCTGGTCCGGTTTGGGTTGGCTCATCTTTCTTTTTATTATAGTTCAGTCACTAAAAGCGGGTACTTTTGGCTGGAGTTCACTCAAATTTAGAGTCTATCAATGTAATAATTTTCCATGTCATGATTGAATATTGTAAAACTTAATGTTTGTTTTTGTAGAAGATCAGCACCAAATTTAATATAAGTCAAAATGATGATCTTTGAACTTTTGAACTTGAATAAAATGAACTTCAAGTTTTTGCAATTCCAATTGTTCATGCATCACTCGTGAAATAGAATAAGAGCAATGATTTGGTTTATTAAGAATCCAGATTTTAAGATTCTTGTATGCCAAAATGAAAGTTAGCTCACAAATGGCTTTTGAACCTGAGTCCATAAATTGGTCAACCACTGTCAAAAATTGGCAATAATGTACATCATATAGATCGAGACTTGAATGGCGGATTTAAAATTTACAAGTTCTTTATGGTGATTATCTACTATGGTTAGAAGAATCCCATCTAATAAACCTGAACAATTTTCTAAAAATATAAAAAATACATAGGCTAACCTGGTCGTAAATGATTGCTAACCAAGATATTATAATTCTTTTTGTTCTAGAGTTCTAGGCAACGGCAGAGGTACATGGTGAAGGGTAGGGCAATTGCCGTACCCTGACTAGAAAAATAGTCAAGTTTATTATGTTTCTATGATTTTTCAAAAAAAGAATTAGATACATATGCAGTCAAGTTTATTACGTTTCTATGATTTTTGGAAAAATAAAAAAGAATTAGATAAATATACAACAACAACAAAGCATTTAGTCCCAAACAAGTTGAGGTAGGCTAGGAATGAAACCCAATCCCAATCATAAGATAAAGATAAGTAGTAATAAAGTAGTAATAAAAATAAAAATAAAAATAAAAGTGAAAAACTAAGTTTGACTTGCTATGAGATATCTCTGGCTTTGCCCCTGGTTCTCGAGACTAGAATGTAAAGAACATTTCCTTAATTTGCCAATTTCAGGTGGGAGAGCTTAAGAAACTTGTGGAAGATGGAAAGATAAAGTATATAGGCTTATCTGAGGCATCAGCCTCGACAATTCGAAGGGCACATGCGGTGCACCCAATCACTGCTGTTCAGATTGAGTGGTCCCTTTGGACCAGAGACTGCGAAGAAGATATCATACCGACATGCAGGTCTTGTCTTGTGTTTTTATTTTTATTGTCTTATAATTTAGCTTAACCTAGGTAGTCATTTAAGTGTAGGATACATATCAAAATAATGCAGAAAAAAATTGAATGACAATAAATCTTTAGATTGTAAGCTTGCTTTACATTAAATTAATTTTTCTTTTCAGCTTTTATCTTTGGTCATGCTTTATGTGTACTTTTCCTCAACTAGTTGGTGTTCTATTATTGTACTTGCATTGCCTATGTTCTCAGTTCAAAGATTGATGTCTTGTTCTAGCTTCTAATCCTATGCTTTATTTATTGGCATCTCTTTTCTTGTAGAGAGCTGGGCATTGGTATTGTTGCTTATAGCCCACTTGGAAGGGGATTTTTTGGCAGTGGTCCAAAAATGGTTTCTGAACTATCAGACCAAGACTTCCGCAAGGTAAAACTCTTAAAACCAAATTCAGTGCAATGTTTTTTTTTGGACATTTGTTTCTTATGTACAGAAGGTTCAAGGCAAGGAAAGTAGCATGATGTCCTGCTTCTTTCTTCAAACAGACAACGAAATAAAAATAAAATGAAGGAAGATGCTTACCTAAATGGAAAAGTCTTTTTGAGAGTATTAATCCTGAGAAGATGGTTACCGTTTGAACTAGCCACTTGTTTGTTATACTTTCTTTGAAGCCATCATCTTTGACACGTCTACTTGTCTAAACCTAGGCACCTAAAAATGGCCTAAAATTTGCAGGCTTTTCCTAGATTCCAACCCGATAACCTCAACTCAAATGCTCTAATATTTGACCGTGTCAATGCGATGGCTACAAAGAAAGGATGCACCCCATCACAACTGGCTCTGGCCTGGCTCCACCACCAGGGCACTGATGTGTGCCCCATACCCGGGACCACTAAGATAGAAAACTTCAACCAGAATATTGGAGCTCTATCTGTAAGACTCTCGCCTGAAGAAATGGCTGAGCTTGAGTCTTGCGCCTCAGCTGCCTTGGTCAAGGGAGATAGGATTCCTAACGTGCTTTGGACTTGGAAGAATTCTGACACCCCTCCTCTGTCCTCTTGGAAAGCCTGAGCCTCTTTTCCTTCATATGTGCAATGATAGTGCATTGTGGGTCAATTATGTGGTTATGTTGACTTGTGGCGTGCTTGTGTAATATATGAACAAATGCTTCTCAATTAGCTGCATAGAATACTTAGATTGGGCTCAAACTAAGAGTTGTATTGTAGCTAACCATCATAACTGACTTTTTGCTTAATAATATTTTCTTAATTAAGTTAAATATAGCACCTTCAGCCTATCCAACTGATGGTAATCAGCTTCCACTATGTTACCTTAGGTTAATTTAGCTTGACATATTTTCTTAATATGCTGCACCAAATATAAAGGAAGCCTACATAATTATTGTAATTTTCATTATTCTGTCTTACTTGACACATACACTGCTTGACAGATGATACCTAGATTCAAACCTGAAAACCTAGAGAAGAATGCTGTTGCATTTGAGAGAGTGAATGCACTTGCAGCAAAGAAAGGCTGCACGGCAGCCCAATTGGCACTGGCGTGGGTCCACCATCAGGGTCCTGATGTGTGCCCCATACCTGGGACCACTAAAATAGAAAACTTTAACCAGAATATTGGAGCTCTATCTGTGAAGCTCTCTCCAGAAGAAATGGCTGAGCTGGAGTCTTGTGCTGGACTGGTGCAGGGTAACAGGTATCCCTCCATGGCAAATACATGGAAGGACTCTGAGACTCCTCCCTTGTCTTCATGGAAGGCACAAGTTTGAGACAGAAGATTTGCATGGTACCCGGTGATAGTTATTTGTGTGGGGTTCAGAGTATGTTGCTTTTGAATTGTGTTGTATGAGCTTATGATTTTTATGGTACCAGTGGTATGAACTGTTCTGTTATGGTGGAATAAGATTGGCAGCTGGAGTAGTTTGAAGTAATGCACTCTCAGGATATCTTTAGCTGTTATTATACAAGTATAACTGACTAAAATTTTAAGCACGACCATGGAGGGTAGAGTGACAGGTCCTTGTAATTCTTAAAAGATCCATATTGCCTTCCATTCATTTTATGAAATTGCAGTATATGCTATAATCATAATCACCTGTAAGAATTTAATTTCAATGCAGTGTTTTTAAAATCAGTAAACAGAAATATTTAGTAGTCTGAATTTTGAAGGTGAGGATTTGATTTGGCAGTCGAGGCTGGAGAGTGGAGACTTGCTTTCAATCTAAAACACAGTATACCTGACTGAACTTAGCATTACACCTCGGCGGAAACAAAACAAGTTCAGAGTGGAGGATACGGGCTTCCAAGTCCATATACGGTAGAAACACCCTTTTTGTGCGCTTCGTAATACAGAGTGGATTGTAAAAGAAACATTTTGAAGGACCTGACCTGACTGGCTTCAATTCATAGTGAGATCCATATGATATCCATGGGCTGATGGGCCTGGTAGGTAGGAGATCATGTGTAAAGCCGACCAGACCAGGCTAACTAGCAACTAGTAACTATCTACCGTTACTAACAGTAACGGATGATCATTGATCCAGGAAGTGATCCATCAATCCGTCATCCATCCCTCCCGCACGTCGTGTCGTCGCCATTTCTCTTTCAGTCCGTGCACTGCTCCCCACCAAAAAAAGAGAAATGTCGCAATGCCCCCCACCTGCGGCGCATCCGGAGGAGGACGACTGGTCCTTCCTCACCGATCAATTCATCACCGTCACCTCTCTCTCCTCCTCTTCCCCTCCCCCTTCCCACTCCACCAATCCTTTCCTCGACTCAGACTCCGCCTTCTCCACCAATCCTTTCCTCACGCCGCCCCCAACTGTCAGCTCTGCTCCTTCCCTGTCTCTCACCCAACGCTCAGTTTCCCTTTCCGAGCCAGCTCCGATCCGCAGTGCTTCTCTAGCTGAACCCCACCTCTCTGCCTCTCTCTCTCTTTCTCATCCTCCCTCCATCCGCAGTGCTCCTCCAGCTGCTCCCCAACGCTCAGACTCCCTCTCCTCCGACTCTGGTTACTGGACCCCACCATCTGAGCCGTACCCTTCAGCCTCGTCTCTTTCCTTCTCTCCATCTGCCGCTCCCCACACTACACAATGGGCTCCACCACCAGGCCCACAGCATGCTGGATCATTGCCCGAGTTATCTGGCCGGCTAAATTCAGACCCAATTTTCCAACCAGCATCTCGGGCTGTTGTCCACCCAGATCGACCTGTTCCATTGACCATCCGCCCAAGACCACCACGGGAGTCACAACACGGCTTTGCTCTCAAGTCCATTGTTTTCTTCCCTCCCTCCCATCTGTGGGCCGGGCATGAATCTGGTTTGACAGTCTTCAATGTGGATAGACCGTTTGATCAAATGCTGAACAAAAGGGGGATCAGGAGAGGGGATGAAGAGAGTGCACCTTTTATTGAGTCAACTAGGACCGCGGCAGTTGTCTCCCTTTTGGTAGATACGGGACGAGGTGTTGTATGGAGTGGGCATGCAGATGGGAGAATAATGACCTGGAGGGCTGATGGGTCGGGCTTGGTCGATGGGTTTGTGGACTGTGGTGCATGGGATGCCCACCAGCGGGCTCCAGTGCTGTCCATGGTTTTGACCTCTTATGGTACTGTGACTTCTGATTTTGGTGGTTTATATTATCTTTTTTATTCACCTGTCTTATATGAGAACTGTGATGGAGTGATCTGTGGTTTTGAATATTGGTTTGTGACTCTGTGTTATGTCCTTTAGACTGATGAGAGGTGAAAGGTTCAGCTTTTACTCTTTAAAATTCACATGTATTTCTCTATATTTTTCAGTAAATCTTTTGAGAGGGAGGAAAGACAGGCAGGAAGGGACGAATTGTTTAATACCTTTATTAGCCATAATTGAAGTGGTACAAGTTGTGCATTGCTGAAATCCTCAAACTTAACTAAGCTCCTTACATTTCTGGGTTCCAGGTGAATTATGGTCCGGATCAGAAGGTGGAGTTATTAAAGTATGGTCAGCTGAGGCCATTAAAGAGTGCCTCTCTCTACGAAAGGAAGAGAAATACAAGGCAACTTTCTTGCTAGAGAGGACGTGCATTGACCTGAGAACTCTGGTGTCTGATGGTGGGAGCTGCCCCTTACCTGTTGTGGATATCAAGCTCTTATTATCCGACAATTCTGGATCAATGGTCTGGTCTGGCGGTTCTCTCTCCTTTGCTCTCTGGTATGACTTTGAGCTTATTGTTTTTTAGTTTCATTTGAAATTGTAGGTCCTAGTTTTATTTGGCCTGTACTCATACTGGTTTCTTGACTGGTAAGTTATTGTTTTTTGAGTTTCATTTGATCCCTATATTAGTATGGTCTGAAATGAACTCAATAGAAGACCACTAACACAAGAGTTCAAACACATTCAACCTGGTAGAGTACTTCTCAATTTTTGTTTGTCACTTCTCGTTCTTGATTTATTTTTATATCTCGGTACTACTGGTAGATGGCAGTATCGAAAATCATATAATAATTAATACTACCATGTGTCTCTCACAGCCAGTGTCTGAATACATATTCCATTATGTGTAGTTAGTAGTAACTGTTAAGGTGACATAGGCAGGTGCTTTATGTACTGATATGTGCTAAACTTCGACCATCTTTGTTAATCGGAAGTAATCTAACTTTTTTGTCATTTAGGGAGTACCGCACAAAGGAGCTACTAAAAGTAATAAGCAGCATAGATGGCCAAGTGGAGAATCGGTTTGATCTATCCCCTCAAGATCCATACTCCTTCAAAAAGGAGAAACCGCGTGGCCCCCCTAGCTTCTTTCAACGTTCCCGAAATGCTATTATGGGTGCAGCAGACACTTTCAAGAGAGTTGCAGTGAAAGCCGCTTTTGGGGATGACATTCGGAGAGTTGAAGCAGTCGCCATGTCAGCAGTTGGCACAATCTGGGCTGGCAGTGCTAATGGGGCCATTTCTCAATGGGATCCAAGTGGGCATCGGTTGAATGAATTCCAGCATAACTTCACCTCTGCTGTGTGCATTTGTGCACATGGTGCAAGGATGTGGGTTGGGTACAGCGATGGTACAATACAAATTATGGACCCTGATGGGAAGCTTCTCGCAAGTTGGGTTGCGCACAAAAGTCCAATTATGAAAATGGCTGTGGGTGGGACCCAAATTTTCACACTGGCACATCATGGGGGTATTCGTGGTTGGAGTTTATCATCTCCTGGACCAATTGATAGTATTGTAAGAGCTGAGCTGACACACAGAGAGGCGAAGTATAAAAGATTGAAGCATTTTAAGGTGGTGGCTGGTACGTGGAATGTGGGACAGGAAAAGGCATCTAATGATTCTATAAGGGCATGGCTTGGAGTTGCAGTAAAAGAGGAAGTCGAGTTGGTGGTGGTAGGGTTGCAGGAAGTGGACATGGGTGCAGGTTTCCTTGCAATAGCTGCAGCTAAAGAGACGGTTAGCAAGAACTGTGATTTTCTTTTGCCTGGATTATCTTTGTTTCTTATGGTGTTGTTTGTTGTTTTGGGTTATGATAATTGTCAGAAAAGAACAAGAATCATTTTGCCACATCAAAATGCTTAAGTATCAATTGAGGCTCCCTTAATCCTTTTAAAACAAAAGGGCTACAGAGAGGTATTAAAAAAAGGTATTAGGCTGTATTGCAACTGGTGTTAGAGTGTACTTAAAATATTTTGGAAAAAGTTCTGCAGGAATCTTAGATTGTATAAATACATTTTGGGTGTTCTACTATTCTTTTTTGTTTTTTATATGATAATTTCCTTCTTTTTCTTTCCTTGATAATGAAAGTGATTTGTTTTACTTTCTTTTGCTCTCTGCTGTCCATTATGGCATGCATGCAGGTAGGGTTTGAGGGAAGTCCAAGTCCAAATGGCGAGTGGTGGTTGGATGCCATTGAAAGGGTCCTAGGTCGGACCCACTTTGAGCGTGTTGGTTGTAGGCAGTTTGCTAGCTTACTCATTGCTGTATGGTAATTTTTTTAATAAGAGAACCATGGTTCCTCATATATGACAACACTGGTTTACCCAAATGTTGCAATGCTGGATGGGATAACTAAAAACAACAGACCTCCATGGAACAATACCAAGATACCATGTTGAAAGTGCTGCAATGGTCAGGGGTGGGGCCAGACTTTCAAGCAATGGGATCAAACGTGAATTGAGGAGTCAATCATATAAATTTTTTATGCTGCGTATGGGGGTCAATTTACAGTACCCATAGCATTTTACACTAAACTATATAGAAATCCATGTACAAGTACAAAAATTTTGAAAATGAATTGGGGTCAATTGGCGAACTCATATCCTCTGTATTACTACAGAGGCACTGTTCTGTAGAGTGAGATGATCCGGACCGTTATTTTAACTTTGCACGAATCTCAAAGCACAAATAATATTGCCCCCCCCCCCCCTCCACGCGCGCTATCCCAAATAGGCACCGTTTTTGAATTAATGTGAAGTCGTAAAGTAGTGGGCCCTACCGTGCGGTACTACAAGAGGATACACATCCTCAATTGACGCCCATATGGAACATGTGCATCCGCCTCTGGCAGCGGTGATGTTGAAAGTACTGCAGTACCAAGATACCGCGTTGCAATACTTGTTTGTTGAAAATAAATTATTGTATTATTTCCTTTTTGCTTAGAAATTTACAACATTTTCTATCAGGGCCAAGAAGAGCCTTAAACAGTATATTGGTGATGTTGAAAGTGCTGCTGTAGCTTGTGGCCTTGGACGTGCCATTGCTAACAAGGTGCCTTTTTACACAACTAAGCACCTTTTTAACTGTTAGGACTTTTGGTAATGGCACTCAGTGCAGTTTGCTGTTGTGGGAATGGTGAATTCCACATGAACCAAACTATAATGCTTTGTTTCTTCATAAAAATAAGAAATTTATTTTTTTTCGTTGCAGTCCTTAGGAAGAAATATTTGAACAGATGCTCTACATTTGAACCATGTTAATTTCTGCATCATCTAAAAAGGATGACAACAAACTAAAGAAATTGATCAATAATCTTGTTTTTGTTACAAAGTTCCTCAACTATTTGTATTTTTAGCTGGTAACTTTATCAGTTTGAACTTGAATAAATTATCTTTTTGTCGTTCTTTGATAAATGTCCATTCTGTGCTATCAAGTACAGCATTTCTATTGGGTTTTATCTTTTGGGATCTTTTTAACAGAAAAAACTCACCCATGATTCATGAATAAATTATTTATATGATCTACAGGGAGGAGTAGGTTTCAGGATGCGAATATATGGGAGAACTGTGTGTTTTGTGAACTGCCATTTGGCTGCACACTTGGAGGGCGTGATTCGCCGTAATGAGGATTTTGAGTATATTTACCGTAGTATGACCTTCACCTCAGCAGGTCCTCATTTCACACTTATTATTATTTTTTTCTTTCCAGTTCTGTTTTCATTTTTTTTGTGCATATTGCAACCTTGTCATCGTGAGAGAAGTTTCTTACATATTTTGCTTTTTTTGTGAACAGCTAATGCTTCTTCTGGTCCAATTTTCCGTGGTGCAAATGTAGGTGGCTTTCCTCCAATATATTCTTTTAATATAGAATGCAGTTCTACAGGGAGTTTATGGGGATTAAATGATTAATTGCTTAGAAGTGCCACCAGACCATTTTGTTTTGCTCCTTGTTTAAATAGAGGAAATATTTGTTAAGGCTGTTACTGTCTGATATACCCAAACGCAGTAGGCAGGTTTGCTATGCTAAAACATGAACATGACTAATTAAATTCGTCACACCTAAAATTAGCATCCTCTGTGTTTAGTAACCTGAAGCAAAGGCACAATTCTCCTAGACCCAGTTTTTTTGGAAACAAAGAGTATCGCACCTATTGTGTGTGAACTTGTGGGACCACTTTTTAGTTCCTCTGTGTTCGCTATCAGTGCTGCACTTTATTGTTCCTAGTTTAAAATTTTCTGATTAAAGGTTGGAGTCTCATTGCTTTTCGTTTTTATATTAGTTAAATAAAAGGTCCTAATCAGTACCGTATGAAAGATTCCATCTTTGTAGCAGTTTTTGTCATGTACTTTCTTTCCAGAAAAGGTGTTGATTAATATTAACAAAAAAGCAGGGCACATCACTAGCCTGCTTAAATACATCATTCTAGTAAACCAAAATCTTTTCTGAAAATATTTGAAAAGCTTGTTACCTGAATTCTACACCTAATTAATTATCACTTGCGCTTTTTTATATTCTAACTATGGTTTGATCATGTAATTAGGTACCCAACAAAAGGCCGGACCTATCAGAGACCGATATGGTTGTATTTCTTGGTGATTTCAACTATCGGCTGGATGGCATCACATATGAGGAAGCCATGGCTTTGGTTTACCAAAAGGACTTTGATAGGCTGAGACAGAGGGACCAGCTCAGAGCAGAAATGCATGCCGGCAGAGTCTTTCAGGGATTGCGTGAAGGGAGCATTAAATTTCCTGCCACTTACAAATTTGAGAAATATATATCAGGTCTATCAGGTAACTTCTTTTTTCTTTTCTCTTGGATTTTGGTAGGGCTGATAATTGCAATCTGCTTGATGCTATCCCTTTTGTACCCTAGGTTTATAGTATGCCTAGCCTTATAAACTGGGGAGGATCAAAGGCACAAGTAAACTTTGTTTCTAAAGAACTGGTGAACTTTAAATGAAAAGAATTTTTGAAGTTTATCATTAATGAAGGGGCTGAACCTGTGGTTTGTATGAATGGAACATCAATTTCACCTACAGATTTGCAAAACTTGTGTGGTCTATAAATTTAATTGGGATCTGTAGCTGAACTTTTTATTTAACAGCCTATTTATAAATCTATGTGATGTGAGCATAAAAAGGATCTGTAAAAGGATTCAGTAAAGGGCTTGATATGATCTTATAGGGTATGATTCAAGTGAGAAAAAACGTATTCCTGCATGGTGTGATCGCATTCTATATCGTGACAGTCGTACTACTTCTGGGGATCAGTGCTCCTTGGATTGCCCCATTGTTTCATCTATTTCTCTGTAAGTAGTTTAACTTTTTCAACAAATGACCGCATTGAGTTTGTGTTACTGTTTCAATTTATTTTTATTCATTAGTTTATCTTTTAATTTTAATACTTCCTGGAGCGTGTTTTGTTAAGATTGGGATCTTGAATTGAATTCTATCCGCAATTTCTGTATAGGAGTAGTTCTTCATTGCTGATTGTAGTACTGAAGACCGAGTGAAACCGGAATTAGCTTGTTCCCATTTAATCTTGCTTTAAAATGTGGATGTTTATTATAAATGGTTTAGCTAATTCTTTACCATTTTTTAAATTCTCAGGTATGATTCTTGCATGGAGGCCACAGACAGTGATCACAAGCCGGTAAAATGTATATTGAATGTTGATATTGCCCATGTAGACGAATGGGTCAGGAGGCAAGAGTTTGGAGAGATTATTTCGACAAACACTGAAGTAAAAGGCTTATTGGAGGAACTTAAAATTGTGCCAGAATTTTCTGTTTGTACAAACAGTGTAAACTTGCATAATGAAGATATCTCCGTTGTCAAAGTAGTTAATAAAAATAGAAGGGAAAAGGCTGTTTTTGATATATTTTCTACCGATGCTTTGTCTCCTTCGGGTGAGCATCAACATAAGAGAGGTTTCTTTCCCAAGTGGTTAAAGGTAAGCTTCTTTTATCTTGCAACTAATATGAAAAAAACTATTCACCTTAACCTTTATTTGTTAGAATATCAAAACATGCCAAAGCTAGACGATGTTAGTCTACCATCTCGAATGATGATGCGTGGGATATTTATAATATTTTAAGTGTGTTTAAATGATACCACACTTAACAGAGGCAGATTTGCAATTTGAGATTGTGGTACTGGTATATTCATTTTGCCAGTTTAGTTGCACTCATCGGGCTCTGCTATATTTTTCATTTCTGATTGCCAGATTGGCAAAAAAAATTACACTCCTATCTATGCAAAACACATCCCTGCAAAAAGTAACTTTGAAGCATGTAGATGTTGCTCAAATGAATTGAATATCAATCTTTTTTTTTTTAATGTACATAGGTAAATCCCACATCTGGCATTATAAATCCCGGACAAACTGTTGAAGTCAATATTCAACACGGCAGTCTTTACAATCAAGATTTCTATGATGGATTCTCGGGGAACCGGCAAAATGAAGAAAATGGAGAAAAAAGGACGATTTTAGTTGTGAAAATCACTAGCAATCACTCGACTGAGGCAAAGACTTGCTTGGTAAATGTACGTTACACACGTTCAAATGAAGCATTTGCTTCCAGAAACACAGAATATAATAAATCGCAGTGGGCATAGAGATGATTTCCGTGTATAGAGATGGTTGGGTACATATTGGTGATTGTTCTTTTTAGTACATGTATATTTGTTTTGAGATCATTCTTTTACAGTAGCAAATAACGAGTAGATTGGCAAAATTGTGATCATTCTTAGCTAATTTCTATTTCAATTTTGTAATTTTGTTTAAATGTTGATATTTGGATGGTGTTAAATTATTGCTATGATAATCTTGATCTATACTTTATTTTTGGACTCAAAGAGAGACTTTTTAAGTATGCCTTGCAGCTTTATTTAGAGCTACTAACTATTCAAATGCTATTTTGTTGTCTTGATAGATATTTTGGAATAGGTTTTTGTTTTCTTCTACATAAGAGGCATGACCTCTATGTAGACACAAATGGAGTGTACCTGGGAGCAAGAGCTGAAGTAGAAGGTTGAAGCATAGCGCTAGTAATAGATAGGAAGTAGATGGCAAATATGAAATCCTAACATCAGTGTTTGATAAAACTTCGGTGATGTATAAACATATAGGCTGAAGTTTTGTGGGGTTGTTTTTGCATATATTAACATGGTAACTTGATGAGGTAGTTGAATCAGCTAAAACATGGTGACTTGTTTTGTAAATTAAGTTTCCATTTAATGAAACAGGGCTTACGCATGATGCCATGACCTAAGGATAAAAAATAGGAATTTGAGTTTTGAGTTATATCATACTTTATTGTGCAGCCGTAAAGCATAGTTTTCCCAAGTTGATACAAGCACCGACAATTCGCCTTGTACAATTTGACTACAAGAATGACTATAAATACTATTCAGAGGAGCCAAGATCTTGTTCCAAAATTGATAATGATTATCCATTCAGTAATCACAATAACATAACACACCACATACATATCTCGTTCCAAAGAGCTAACAAAAAAACACAAATTCTTCTCAACCACTACAACTAGATGCCAACTCTAGGTTCCCTGAACATCAGTGTTCCGAAGAAATAGAAAACTCATACAACATATCTGTAAGTAATATACCGGCCAGCAGTTTCACTGGGCCTAATGATTTTCACAACATGACCCCGCTTCAGTCCATAATATCTCGCTATTGGATCTGTAACTTGAATTCTAGGCAGCTGGAAAGAAAAAAAAATCATTTGAAATTCAAACATATTGGGTTTAATGCCCAGGTACTAGTGGTTTCTACAAAACCATCTAGAGATTGATCTCTGAATTGCTAAAGGTAACAGACTACTAGGGGTGCCAATAGCAGCATGCAATCATAAAATACAATGAAAGGAGAAAAGAGTTAATAATACATATGTACCTGTGTTTCTTTAACAGTGTATCTCTCAAGCAAAGTCTTCTTCTCCTCAGTGGACAACAACTGGTGCTCTGGAACAAGAACATGGTCCTTTATATTAACCAAAAGCTCCCCCTCCTGAAATGAAATAAAAATGTTTAAAAACCGAGTAATCTATATAGCAGAGGGAGACTTCAAGGAAAGGAAAGGAAAGGAAAGGAAAGTAAAGTAAAGTACCTGGAAGACTTCAAGGTGGAACTTCTGGGAGACCTCCTGCAAAGAGGACCTGGCAAAAGGGGTGAGATTTGTCTTCACAACTAAAATTCCTCTGTCCACATTTTCTGTTTTCATTTTCTCCACATATTGCTTAATTTGTTTCACGCCAACCTTTGGCTCCTCAGGGAAGAACACATATATCTGTTGCCATTGCCATTATCCATTACAATTCAAATAAAATCAAATCAAAGAGAGAATTGTATTGTATTGTACTGTATGAAATAGAGCAAAATTAAGGAGAAAAGAAAAGAATGACCTGTTCTCCCGTCTTGGTAGCTTTGTTGATCATGAGATCTTCGCGTCGTATATTCTCTCCGAATTTGTCCAAGAATTGGCTCTTGGTCATCGATATCTCATCGTCGAGCACGAGAAATCCTCTGTCGCGGAGCATCTGCATCACCGTTCGTCGAACCCTAAACAGACGGCTCGCATCCTCCTCTGAACCCATCTCCCCCCCTCGCTCTCTCTCTCTCTCTCTCTCTCTCTTTCGCTCGACGCCCAAAAAGGGTTTGATTTGGGGTTTAGGGTTTTCCTCAAGAGGAGAGAAAGACGGGGGTTTTTAATTGTAGGTCCTGAGTTCGGAGTTCGGACGAATCCCAATCCATATCCTCTGCATCAACGCACCGCCATATATTGTTAACACGAATCTTAAAGTTGTCCGTGTGGGAAAAGTTTTTGAGTTTGATGGATTCCATCCAGAGCTGTCCGATCTTACATGCCCATCGGACCCAAACTGGAGATGTCCTCTCCTCCTAAAAAGGAGCGACCTGACGCTACTTTTCCGTATTTCGTTCGTCCGATTTAAAATGGACGGAAAGGATGAAGCTACGATAGGAATGAGGTTAGGTTAGGTCCGTGGCCTGTTGAGTTCAGTTGTGTGAGTGATGCTTCGCTCCCGCTCCGTGTCCCTGTCCCTGTCCCTGTCCCTGCTTCCAAGATGGTCGCATCCTGGCACCGCCTTCCTCACCCAATCGAGATGGTTTCGCGGCGGAGAGTCCGGATCTCCGCGTAGGATACCTCGCCGGGAAGGTGGCCGCGGGAAATCAAGGCCGACATTCTCTCCGGCACCGCCAATCGGAAAGTCGGAATGGTGGACCGTGGACGGCGAGATGCATGAGGTCGGGGAAGGGGTCCCACGCAGAGAGAGGTTCGTTATACCAAGAGACAACCTCCCTATCAAGAAGCGCAAGCAAATGCGGGAACAGTTCATGCGCCGCACCAGACTCCTGCTTAAAGATTCCGTACTTGTCTCCCATTCTTAATTTTTTACTTGTTTGGTTTTGTTTCTTCACCATGGGGCCCGCTTAGCAGTTCAGTTTCTTTTGCTTTATTGGCAGGAGCAAGATGCATGGTGCAAAAGTTACATGGAGCTGTACCGGGAGCTCAGAGAAAACTGGGAAAGGCTGTACTGGGATGAGGGTTATTCTAAGAAAATTGCACAAGATCACACCAACTATGATTCTGCTGAGGATGACGATCATATGGATTTCTCTCCTTACCGGTAAACTCATATTTTTGTTTTTCCTACTTCTCATCATTTTTGTGACAAGGGTTCAAAACTTCAAAGTATGTTAGGATCTTCAATTACAGCAAATTGTCATCTTTTAACACACTTTCTAATGTAATTGTGGATGACTTCTCGCAATTATAACAAGCAAATGTTATTTTGCATATATTAATGACAAGGGAGCCTTTCATTCAAAACTCTTCTAATATTTTTTAAATATAGTTTTGTTATTTGAGTTGTAACACTAATTTTATTTCCCTTTTTCTGTCTTTTTTTATTGGATTAAGGAGAAGACAAGCATATGGTGATCAAACTCAGGTAGTTTACAGTTTTTATTTTCAAGTTTTCTTTTCCTTGTGATTTTTTTTTCTTTATTATTCTGAAATCTAATGGATTGCATTCTTATAATTATTTATACTAATGGTGATTTGCTAAGCAACTATGGAAAATTTTGAGGTTAAACCTGTTAGATTAATTTTCAAATCTGTATGACGTTAAATTTATTCTGATTTGGATAAGGCCTTGATTAACACGATTGATCAAGTTTTTATTTGGTAGCATAGAAAACCAAGAAAACAAATATGAATTTGTAAATATATTTCAGAGACAAGGACAAGGACAAGGCTTTGGAGGTCAGAACCAAGATGATTCATGGGACAGGGTTAAACAAATTCGTGACAAGTTTGAGTATGATAGAGAAAACAGAATGAAGGGGAAAGGTCTGTGATGATTCCAACACTTATTGTGCCTAATCCTTAATTTTCACCTTTTGCTTTTTTTTCGATTTTTAATTCCATTCTTTGTTTGGGCCTTATGTCCAGTCCAGACCATACGACTAATTCTTCAATTTATGTCTTTCTACACAGTATTCTCTGCAGCCATTGTTTTTAGTTCAGATCCTCTATGGCACTGCAATATCTGATGCTAAGTTGTTGATAATAGATCTCATCAGATATGCAACAGCTATACCGATGCACTGGTTGCTACAGTACTGTACCTGGTCTGAAGTGCCATAGATATGTGTACTATTTTTGTTTCTTTTGTTGTGGCTTACATATTTCTCTTTGATAAACACAGCATTTGCTCCGATAAACACGACAAGCAACTCTGCAGAGCGAAATATGAATCGGAGGAATGAGCCATTTGACACTGATTCATATTTCCGTTGATTGACTGGAGATGGAATAGAGATGATATATTTGTGATGTTGGATTACTTAGAGAGTTGTAGTTTGGATCAGTTGAAGTCACGGATTCTCAGCAGAATTGGATTGCCTATTCGACTTCAACATCCCCATCATGGGAGTGGCAATTCCCAACTTTTGCTTTGGTATGGCCCGTATGGTGTATTCAACGGGAACTGAGTGAGATCATAGCACGACTGAGGCCACATGACCTTTCATTTCTATAAAATTTGTAAAACTAATGTGAATTTTTTTTAGTCAAGTAATTTATTACAGTACTTTATGATATACACAATATGAATAAATTTATAAAGGGTGCAGTGTCGTGTTTGGATTCACTGATGGAAGGGTATTTTCATTTAGCTTGGTGTATTTTTGTAATTCCAAGCTAAGGCAGCGGCGTTTAGCCATTGAGGAACTCTTGTATGGTTGTATGTCTTGAATCCATTGTTGCAGCGGGAAGAACACCTGTTTTTAAATTTCCCTAGCACAAGTACCAAATTTTTGGAAATCTTTCTAGTTGTGGTTTGAGTGGTCTCGGTCAAAGATCTAAAAGTAGTCTCAATAAAAGTAGTTAAAATGGAGGTTTTGGGGGACTACACAAAATGTTATGTTTGTAGAATTTGTTGCATTGATTTATAAGATTGAGTATTGAATTTTACGTAATCTAGTGAATCCGAAAAATAATCTGGATATTGGTGTCCGGGGGGGACTACCAGCAGTTTTCTAAGAACATTACTAAAAAGAAATTTAAAATTACTTTTTACCAAAGAAAGAAAGTAATAATTCATCTTATGTACAAACAACCATATCGCTAATATTTTTGAAGTCTGGGGTTGGCCGACGGAGGTGATGAGTCGACTGGCGGCGGATCGGAGAAGTCGCGAGGGCTGGCGAGATGTATAGGCCTAAGAGAAAGAGGAATGACCGAATGAGAGACTTGTTCAGCTCATCGATGACAATTAGCTATTGATAGAAGATTGGTTCCAAATTAATTAATTTACAAACCAAAAGGGCATTATTCAGGTACAGTGCCAGGCCAGCATCTACATGTAAATGTATATATGAGGAGGGTTCAAATGCCTCCATTTTTTGTATCTTCATTATGCCTTCATTTTTAAAAACTTTAATAACTCAAAATTTAAATCTTAAAATTCAAAATAAAACCGTTAGATATAAACTATATCATTTTATCTATGCACATGTAAAAAATTGTGGCATTTTAATTTTGTTTTAATTGTCATCTTGAGCTTGTAAAAATGTATACAAATGTGGATAATTTCTAGACATTGATTTTTCAACTTATTGATTCATATAAAAGCAAAATCAAAATGTGATAATTTTTTATGGGCACATAGAGAAAATAATATAGATTACATCTAACGGTTTTATTTTGACATTTAAGTTTTAAATTTTGAGTTATTTAAGTTTTTAAAAATGGAGGCATGATGGAGGCACAAAAAATGGAGACATTTGAACCCTCCTCTATATATAGAGAGAGAGAGAGAGAGAAAGTGACTAATGTGCATTCATATGCATATGGCTCGATATGCATACGGTTTAAATTTGAAATTTCAAAATTCAAAACATCGATCTGAACCATTCTTGTTCTCCATATTAATATGTGCTTGGAGACCAAATTTTACATTTTTTTTGAATTTTTTTACTATTTAAGCCACCTTGAAAATTGCTAATCCAACGGTGGCTGCTGATTTTACTGTTTTGTTAACCCACTGTTGGATCAACAATTTTCAAAATTGCTTAATAAATAATAAAATAATTCATAAAAAATGTAAAATTTAGTCTCCAAGCACATATTAATATGGAGAACAAGATAAACGGATTGAATTTTGAAATTTCAAATTTGAAACGTATGCATATCGGATCATATGCATACGAATACACATTAGTCAATCTCTCTCTCTCTTTCTATATATATATATTCTCGGTACGTAAATAATGAGTAATTAATTAATTGATTGTTTATGATGGAGCGTGCACAGAGGCTCGTTCCTTCGTTCTTTCTTCTTTTGTTGCTCCTTGCCTCATCATCTGGTTACTTTTCAATTTTAATTCATTAATTTGCCTTCTTTTTTCAGATATAATTAAGTTGTTGACATTAATTGTTGTATGTAATTAATAAACATATATAAATGGGGCTGGCATGCATGCAGGGGTGAGGGGTGGAGGCAAAAACATGCGAAACCTGGAACCAGGTGTCGTTCAAGGTTACTTATATATGCACGTCATCGAACTGCGCCACCATTTGCGTCAACCAAGGCTACGAAAGCGGCAGGTGCACTGGTATTTTACGTTGGTGTGTGTGCAGCAAGCAATGTTGATTTGATTTCTAACAACATATGCACGCATGCAGCAGCAGCATGCATGGATTTTCACCTTTTCAATGCACCAATTAATTAATTAATAATGTAATATTTGCTTAATTTGGTTTTGGTTTTGAGGCATGTGCTCATTTTGTTTTTCTGTAAGCACCGGTTGACTCTATATTAATTAATATTATGTACATTACATCCATCTATTTCTCTGTAATTAATATGAATCTTCTGGTGGAATATATATGATACAAGTTAATTATATATATGAGTAAAACTAGCTAAGGTGTTCCTAAGTCCACTAAAATTTATCGGATTGATTTTAAATAACGAATTTGAACTGTTAAACCCCTTCTACTTTATGAGTGATGCGTCCACATAACGAATTTGAACTGTTAAACCCCTTCTACTTTATGAGTGATGCGTCCACATGCAATACGGATCTTAAAGCGAAGCAGAACATGTTGATCCGTGTCCGGCTTGAAGACTTTTCGTGCACACGGATCTTAAAGGAACATGTAAGTCTTATACAGGAACATTTAATTGAAGGGAGAATATACTTTAGGGAATTCAGCTTCTTTTTTTAATGTTTTTTTTTATTTCTAAATTTATAAGATCTCTTAAGACATTTTAAAGTGCTTGTGTATCCTATTATCATTAGAATTCACACTATCCATACCTTATATCCATAAAAAATTAAGATAGCCTTTCGCAATCACTTTTTTCGGATCTAGTAGAATGAAACAATTATAATTACCGGTAAAATAAATGTATAAATGTGCATGTGTCTCATTAAATTTTGTCTATATTTGAAAAAAAAAAACAAATCTGAATAACTTGAATCTTTTTTATGAGGGGCTAGCTAGAAAAAATGATATAAAAAAAATATTTGATATAAACATGCTGAGATTTCAACCTATCATTAAAATTTGTTAGTCTACGTACCGACCTGGTTGTAACTCTCTCTCTCTCTATAATTAAAAAAAAATATATATAAACTTAGCAGGTGGGCAGCATTATTGGGCTTTGAGATTTGTGTCAAGTTAAAAATAACGGTCCAGATCCAGTAATTGTAAAAGATTCCCTATTACAGTACCGGGGAGGATCGGAATTCCTGGCGCGTGAAGTCTATATCCCAATCAGTGTGATCTCAATCTTTGCCACATTTGGCAAATTTGGCAAGACACCACTTTTTTTTACTCAGGTTGCACTTATCCTCTCATGAATCACATTTGATATTTAGGGGTAAAAGTGCCAAAAAAAATATGGTCCAGGGTGAGGGCTTCAAATGCCTACTGGTGACCTTTTGATGGTTTTAAGTGATGTTCTCAGTTGCAAAAATGTTTTTGGCTAAATGTATATTTTGTTATCAGTTGTTTAGTCTCTAGTGGGACGTATTAAGGGGGTCTACCCTGAATCATTCCGGTACATGTTCTTTTCAATCTGAATATCTGTAATGTGTACTGACGTGGTTAATGAATGCTTACGGGCTATTTGCCAAAAACAAAAACAAAAATTAACTTGCTCATTATTGTTTATTATCTCTCTTTTCAGTGGCCGCTTAAAATTGTTTCATCCAATATAAGTATCAGTGAGGTCTATGTACATACCTATGTGATGTGCTATCTTGGGTCATGGCAATAACTCCAGTCTATTGTTCAAAACTTTGATAATTTAAGAATTTCTTTTTTTATACTTTGTACGGGCAGGACCCCAATTTGAAATCAAAGGGCAGTCTTTTGCCTCATCCATTTTGTCGCTGACCACTTTTCTCCTTTCAATACCGGGCATCCTCCATGAACACTTTTTATATCTGATTCACCATTTAAATCCTAGAAATACAGGGTAAAATAATGCATTAGTTGATCTCAAATATCATAATCTGGTAGCAAAATGTGGAATAATTTAACAGTTAACATGTGCCGTGAAGAAGAAAATAAGCACCATATTCAGTCACAACCTTTCATCGACAATTTCTTAAAATATGTCAACTAGTTCTTATCTTTCCTGCACACAAGTTATACCTAGAACAGTGTCCTGGTATTTTTTCTTCTTCTTCTATTTTTTTTTTTTTTTAAATCTTGACAGATGGTTGGTACTTTTTTCTTCTCTTTATTCTTTTGCCTGGAGAAACTGGGAAGTGATAGATTTTCTGAGGGTTGTACCTAACACTTTTGACATTTTATCATGTGTGCACCCTAAATTTTTTCTTATAATAGGGAAGAAAAGTCATATTTTTTCTCCAATGAATTTCTACTGTATTATTGGAATATCACAGACAAAGATGAAATTCCCTGTACCATGCTCCAAAAAAGCACCGCATCACCTTTGTTTGGCTTAACACACAAACCTTTCACTGTCTTTCCTCCACAGCTACATTCAGCTTCTCCAGCCTACCACAAGTAAAACAAACTATGTAAGCTGAAATTTTGAGCATAACAGTTCACTGGATGGGGACAAATGTACTTTGTCCAGGCAATTTGAGTAAGATTTTTCACATGAATTCAACTTCAATCAAACATTCTGGTTCAGGCACTCGCCAAATTCCAACAAAGGCAACCTATGCATAAATCATCAAATTGTGTGCAACAGAAGAACATGACACGTATCTTCAGACAAAATTAATCGCCAGACTTCACCAAGGAACTATTAAAGTCATTTATAGGAGATCTGATCCACAATGCTTCAACTCAAACCCTACTCATTATCAAGGTTTACAATTTGGGGGTTCTGAAACTGTGGTTTCTAGCAAGCACAAAAATTATGACTTTTGGTCACTTTAGTAAAAATAAAACATAACAAGTTCAAATTTAAAAGAATATCGGGGTTTCTGGGTGGGTAAAGTATTAGTGGTGGTATGGGTACGGAAAATTGAAAGAAAAAGACTTGCACTTACCAAAGGAAAGTGAGTTTCACCCCCTTCAACATCATCACTTAAATACATGAGCATTGTTGCTACACGCTGTCCTCCTCTCTTCAAGTTAAACTGCAAAAACATTACTTATAAAAGTGGACTTCTTTGCATATACCAATTCCCATGGGCCCAAAAGAACATCATGAACTTCATATTAACCAAAAGTGAAAGATAAAAAGGAAATCAATGCAAGCATAAACCTCTCGAAAGCCCCATATCTATAAAATGAAAATGCACATTAAAAGCACCTGTAAAGCAAATGCAGATTTGGGGGTGGGCCTGAATATCAAAATGTATGATTATTATTATTGTAGAGTATGATTGAAATTACCTCATCTGAGAAGTAATCATGATGAGGCCTATAGTATTGGTCGGGTTCATATCTGCAACCTTCCAAGAATTAGATAGAAATTCAGTGATCAAATTTTAAGATAACTTGAAAAAATGGTGATATGCAATAGGAGTATTACCTCAGTACTTGAATAAGCTCGCCATTTTCTGGTGGTATTTGAGAAAAGACTGCAATGCGTTTTTCAATTGCCTGGAAAGGGAAAGAGAAAAGATGTCAAGCAATGTGAGATTGTGAGGTTCAAAATAATGACCAACAAAAGGGGAAATATCAAATTTAAATGAGACACCTTTCAATTACCCCTACCTAATGACCATTTGGAGATACTGTGTTCATCATTAGAAAAAATGAAAATTCCTAAAATAGAACCTTCGTCCTTCCAGTTTCTCCCACATAAATTTGGATGGAAGGAGCATTCATTGCTATTTATATTGTTCCTTTTTGTATGGGTGATACTTCAGTGCTTCAATCATTTTTCTCATTTCAGGGGTACAACTGATATCTGAGGTACATAAGATAAGATTTTACAAGGAGCTACCAACTACCTGTACTGTCGGAAATTTCTTCTCATCTGAACTAAGAAACATACCAGAGCTTGTCCTCACATCACTCTTGATACCCTGAGAGAGATAGAGAGGCAAACAAAAATATACTTAGAGCCTAGCTACAATCAAGTATTAATGTATGACATATTAACTGTACCGAACCTTATTGATTCAGTACCTTTCCCAAAAGCAAAAGGAAATTAGAAAAAAAAAAAAAAGGAAGAAAAATAGCTTCAAATGCTAGAGAATTCCAAGCTGGCTTGCAACGCATTGCCACAATATTGTTTTCTGACATCGCAAAACTTGTTATAAATTAAAAGTACATTATTGCAAATAACAAACACTGTTTGATGTATTTGCAAATAACAGCACTCTTTTATTTGCCACTACAACCCAATATTTTATACCAAAGAATAACCAAATGTTAGTTTCGTGCACAAAAGTATACTCAGCGAAACATTGACAATGTTCCCTAATTCAGATTCTTTTTCCAAATCTAGACAGTTGAAATAAAATAAAGCCATGTGGATTCATTAGTTAATTTAAATATACAGCAGGGTCAATTTGGTCACTTTTTTCGTTTAACCTTCATACTGAAGGAGAGAGTTTGGTAAATTTCATACAGAAAGACTTTGTGTGTTTCCTGCATCATAGTAAGATATCGAGGCTGATTTGCAAAGAAACAAAAAACTAAACCTTTCCAGTTTTGATGTCTACTACAGTGGAGGTCTGGAGACGGGGTCTTGCTATTGCTCTTAGATAATCACACTCCTAACAAAAAAAAAATTAGATGTTTAAAGGCTCTCTTATTTAAGGGCGCTTAATTTAAAAAATATCTCGTTACTACAAATCTAAGAAGTAAATTTGGATGAATAAAATTAAAGTACCTCTAAGCTCAGGAAATTATGTAAAAGGATTACTCGTGGAGACCAACTAAGTACTTCTGGCTTGACCTATAAAATATCAACGAAAACATAGAGTAATACGTTTAGGTAACCAAGACGCAAACGATTCTAAATCTAATTCTGAGTCCGACATAAATTCACAACCATTCCCAATTTTACTTGGGAATACACCATGAATTGCACCACTTTAGAAATTTGATCAAAATTGAAATCATTTATTGGACAGGATCTCACTGTATAGCTAGAATAAGGCTTGAGCATTATTTACATGTCATCATTAAATTGTTCCTTGATAACTTGAAATAAGAATACAAAATGAGAATATCTTGGGATAGCTGCTGGTTTAAATTACTAATTGCTTAACCAAAGATTATATAAACGCACAAATCCAAGTCGAAGTGCAATTGCATCTTTATCATTCTCCCAATGTGGTAAACCTAAAGATCAGAAATAATCATATGTCAAATGAACTATACATAAAAGGAAAAAAATGAAATTATTTCTGGTGCAGCTCATATAAAACATCAAAACATCATGTACTGCATTGCAATATTCAGAAAATATAAAACATCTCGCATGCCTCTAAGGCTTGTTGAGTCGAAAAGCTGTTTGCTCGAGAGAAAAAAAAAGCACCTCTTTCATTTCTTGGTTGCAAAGGATTATTGAAATACTGTAGGCTTTACAATACACTTCTAATATTAAGGGTGTGAGTAATATTTCTCATTCACAAAGGTAAACATGACATTTGTTGTTTTATACATGAGAACAACTACAGAAAAGAAACATTATGGCGGTAGCAATATACAGAAATCAACATACCAGATGTCTCCTCCAATCTGTGAATAAGTGCTAGCTGGACTAAAGATCCTACAAGTAACAAACAGAGTTATTGTAAAACAGATCATGTAAAGCATTGCTATAATTAGAGTTGCCAAGGCGTCACTTTCCCCTAATTTATGACTAAACATCCCTCAAGGACCATCAATTATGCAAGTAATCCTCAGTTATGTGCTTTCAATACTCATGCAAGCCTGATTTGACTTCAGTTTTGCCTAAGGTTTGCACAATCTAGCTTGTTAAGACTGAATTGTGGCTAAGTTACTCCTGTTATTACGGTAGACACCAGTACTGAGCTGGCCAAAATCTAAATGTGACTAATTCCATAGAAGGATTTTGGAGTTAACTATGAAAATAAGCATTGTAAAACCCTATACACACTGATCTTAACAATATATAAGCCTGATCAGTCTAATATTAAGTTTCCGAGTAAATTAGGAGCATTTGAAATCGAAGATTATACATACCTATGATCATGCCAATCGTAATGAAGGTGAGAAGCGCGAGGATGTATTTCGATGGAGGCATGGTCCAATCGGGTTGGCTTCCCAAACGGCCGCTACGCTAGAATTTTTCAGATCGAAACGAAGAAGCAAAAGTAATAGTAACAGGAGAAAGGTTGAGGCTAGAACGCGAGTTGATGCTTGCTCGCTCGGCTTCAACGCCCATGGTTTTTTCCACCTGAGAGGAAGAATGTATGCTGTTATCGATGTTGTGTATAATTCTGTGTAACGGTCCGCCATCAATATTGAATTATTGATATGTTATGACCCGTTACAATGTTGTAAAAGGAAAGATAGAGATAGAGAGGTACGGTACTCTGTAATTCCGTTTGTTTTCTTTCTCTCTAGTCTATAGTCTATACAAACAAGGAGGGGTCTCAGGTGTTGACTATTGATCGTTGACTGATGTGTGGGTCTTTCATTCTTTCTAGAATCGTCCTTTTCTATTTTTTTTAATTAATGTCCTTTTCTAATTAACCAAAAAAAAAAAAGAGTAAGGTTAAAAATGTACGATTGGTTTTGTATTATTATTTTTATTTTTTAAATTTAAAGTCACACCCACTTACTATGATATTAATTTCAAAATATATTTTAAATTTAAAAAGTCACAAAATTATTATTTTTGAATGATTTAGAAATAAGGATCACAATATTTTCTTTATACAGAGATGTTCAAAAAAAAAAAAATTAATAATGTATTTTAACTCTACTCAAGAAAAATATATTATATAGTAATATTGATATCTGATGGACCTGATTATTTTTTATTTAGCAGAAAAATGTTAACCTCATGATATAATTTTTTTCATATTTATTAAAATAAAAATCTGGCAACTATGCCACCGTTCATATTTTAGCCAAAGTGACCACGCGTTAATGGTCTTCAGAACTTATAATCGATCTGATGCGTTAACAACTTAACATACAATTTTTTTTTAGAATAATTATAACAAATCCCCCACTCTCATCCCCCCATTTTCCCCGCACTCTCTCTCTTCCTTAACTGCATATATCCCCCCACTAATTTTCCTAAAAGTTTTCTTTTATCCCCCACTAATTATAAGAAACCCCCCCACTCTCATCCCCGCATTAATTATGCCTTCATCTAATATCAATTCCTGCATTAATTATTCCTTTAAAAACAATCTCTGCATTAATTATACTGTTATCTAAAAACAATTTCCGTTAATAATGCTTATCTGTTAATTGATGTTAAAAAAAATATTTATCATTATTTATGAGAAGTATTTATCCTTGTAACATAGAGTATTTATCCATATAACATAGAATATTTATCATTATGTCTGAGAGTATTTATCGTTGATGTTTTACTGTAAATTGCAATTATGTCTAAGAAGTATTCATCTATGCAATACAAAGTATTTATCTATGTAACATAAAGTATTTATAATTATGCATGAGAGTATTTATCATTGATGTTTTTACTGAAAGTTGCAAGTATGCATGAGAAATATTTATCCATGTAACATAAAGTATTTATCCATATAATGTAAAATATTTACCCATGTAACATAAAATATTTATCATTATGTCTCAGAGTATTTATCATTGGGTGAGGAGATTGTTTATTTAATGGTCTCCAGTTGTGCGGGGATGATTCAAAATTTTTTTTTTTTTGTGTGAGGACAATTAATGGATTGATTTATTCTTTCATAAATAGATATCATTGCATAGGGTTTAATACCATACAAATTCAAGTTAAATACTTCGATGCTTCAAGTTAAATATTAACAGTTTTTTAAACACTCATTAATGATTGAGTGGTCCCCCCATGTTTAATGGTCCCCAGTTGTGCGGGGACAATTAATGAATTGATTTATTCTTTCATAAATAGAGATCATTGCATAGAGATTAATACTTTGATGCTTCAAGTTAAATACTAACATTTTCTGCAGAGTATTAATGATTGAGCGGTCCCCCCCATGACTTTTTTGGCAGTTAGTGCGGGGTTTTTTGCGGGGATAGACCTGCGAGGATTGTTATCAGCGTCCTTTTTTTTTAATCTTTTAATTTACTTAGTGTCAAGTTAATTGACAAAAATAATTAAATTAAGTTTAATGTATTTATTTTTCATATTTCTTTATTATTTAGTTTGATACTACGTAAATTCAAAAAATTTAAATTTTCAATATCAACACATTGCTAGATGGACTTGAACATTTTACGTTTGTCATTTAAAATCTATTTAATAGGTTCGAATATAAGTTGGATTTCAACTAATGAATTATTCAGATTCGGTTTGATGGGATCAAAACTTTGTGATTCAAGAATAATTCAAGTATAATTCAGAATTATATGAATCGAATATTTGTCCCATAAGAGAGCAAAAAAAATTCAGAAAAAAACTGTAAAACTCATGAATTATTCGATTAAAATTTGATCAACCAAATAATTCAACATTCAATTTGCCACACCTTAAAAAAACAAATAATTTGCGAATAACTCATAAATCTTGTTACCCGATTTTTTTTTTATTTCTATCCAAAAATATAATTAAATTTCAAAAAATAACCAAAGTTGGGTAGAATTTTGAAATCTACCCAAACCGGAATTCTTTTTTCCCGTAATTCAGTCCAAAACTGAAAAAAAAAATTCTAGTTTTACAATTCCAAAACTAGCAGCTAAAAAAAAGAAGAGAAACCGTAAATTTTTGTTCCGGTTTCACTATTTTTTTTTTCTTTTTTCAGAATTTTATTTTATTTAAATAGAAATATTTATAATTTATTTGTTATTGAAATATTTAGAAATATTTAATATATTTCTTTAAAATTGATGAAATACTATATAATTTAATTTATTAGAAAGACTGGTACAAATAACCTGGATCAGCATTTTTTATGCTGGATTTTTTGCGGCCGTAAAAAAAATTAATATATTTATTTATGTGTTATAGAAAAAAATAAATAAAAATGTTTGAATTCTCAGTTATTGATCCTGGTTTAAAAGTCATTTCTAAGTAAATACAAAAAAATATTGTCATCTTTCTAGTATATTTAATTTCTAAAAAATAGTATCATTTCTAAGAAAAAAAATCATAAGATTTGAACTGAGAACATGATTGATTATACATGATGTTAGTTATAAATTTGAAACTGATAGAATGGACGGTCCTTGAATATCACAATTGAGAAAATAGGAATGAAAAGAAGAAAACAATATTAGATTTTGTAATATATTGGAAGCAGGAATTAAAGTACATCATATTCATTCCAAAGCACATTATCGAAAGGAGCTCATATTAAAGGTACATAGCTCATAGCTGATGCATCTCTGCCAATCCATGAAGCATTAAATTAGCAACACGTTAAGTTTTGTGAAACTGCAACAGGCAACAGGCAAAAGGCAACAGGCAACAGGCAACAGGCAACAGGCAACAGGCAACAGGCAAGGAAAGCTACAGATTGTTATTCTTCCTTCTCTGTGATTGGTGATTAGTGAAGACTTTTACATAATGCAACTAATGCACATGCACCAGGTCCACATGCTCCCAATTAGACTCTTCTGCATAAAACCCAATATCAATTTTTTTTGTGCCAAAGCACGAATATTGATGCACATCTAAAGGTTTAAGATTGTAAAATATATTTGGCAAAATATGTACTTGCAACAGAATTGTAAAACATATCATATCATATCATATCATATCATCAATTAATAAATTATTATCTGAGGCAGTCACAGTTCTAACGTGCACTAATCTTGATGCATGTCTAAAGGTTGGTTGGGTATAGGTAGGGGAGTAGGACTAACTTGTTGAATCTGGGTGATCATTAAAAATTACCAGTACTCTTTTATGAGGTTCTCTTCTCTCTAAAATTTTGCTTTTATCTGTTCTTTCTTGTAAGTTGTAATCAGGGAATGTACAAAATTAACAAAAAAAAGGGTGAAAAAACGAAAAGAGGTACCAATTTTGGCTTCTGAGGTAGAAACTCAGGAGGGATCTTGTAAAGGTCTTCATCCACAGCTTTTGGGCTTCTTATCACTTTATTTTCGGGGCTAAATTGCTCTTCTTCGCTGGCATCATACACTTTTCTTTGCCTTTTTTTCTCATTAAAACCTCTTCTTTCTCTCCGCTACAATATCCAAAGCCAAAAAAATAAATAAAACCAACATGGTATGATATATTATATGCACAGACAGTTATGGCTGGAAAAGCCTGTGTTGTTATAACTTGTACTCCTAGCAATAAGAGTAATGCACACCTTAATACAACGACCTGGCTTTACTGGTGTCGATGTTGGTACCAGTAAAAGATCTCCACTGGCATATTCTCTCAAGTACTGCCCATGGATCAGACCATACTGTACTGTCGAGTCGAAGCACTTGCTTATGGGTATGCCATCGAAGTAGTCCCAATTCCCAAATGCTGGAATTCTACATCTCCTTGCAGCCTAGAATGGATATAAATATGAAGATTCAAATTTGCAACAGATGGATTATTGGTTTTCTGCTATAACAGGATGAGACACTTTGTATCTGGAATGCATTAAATTCATAAATATAATGACTGGATGCCGATTCTTACTAATATTAATAATTACACTTTGTAAGAGCTCATTGGTGTATCTACCCTCTACCCATAGAGCAAGTGAAGTTATTGTATTGCATAATCAAATTTCAAATTGGTGCTAGGCAAAAGAATTTTTTTTTTGAAATTTTTGTATACTCTTACCTCCATTGGCTTCAACTCTTGCACTAGTAGTATACAATTTGTATATTTTGTGTAACCTTAGTAACTTATATAGAGGCAGAGAAGAAGATGGGGGCACTAGCCACTAGGGAATGGTTAAATTCTATCAATGCATGACTTGGTCTGCCATTATGATGCATATGCGGAAATCATGACAATCCATTTCTTTTACAGCTGTACGCCTGTACCCTTTCAAGTTTCATATTTGGAAAAACATATTGACTTTATCATTAATTTTATTTATGATAGGGGAATTATCTTAATTTTTCTTTTTAATACATTAAAAAAACATTTTGCTGCTATAACTAATGTCCCTAGCAGTACCTAGTGGAGGTGAATATGGGACATTTTTTTAATTTAAAATTCTTTTCAAATGATTGTTCAAGCAGGAAGTTGACATGACCTAAAGAATATTGAGCACTAGAGGCTCTAAGTTCAACACACACTTCGAGAACCACTGCTCTCACTCTAATCTCAATCTTAATCAATTTAGGTGAAGTTAAACGTTTGACCAGCCGTTTTACTTTAACATATTTTCAAATATAAAAGTGATAAGAGGAAAACTAGGATGTGATGTGCTTACCAAGAGGGGTTGGTGAGCACACCTCCAAACGACTATCAAATTGGTTTCAATGTCAAATCAAAACCGTTGAAATTTATGTATTTCGTGAGTGATGCACGTACATGCAAAAACATTTAAGTTTTGAATTTATTTAGCATATAGTCAAGCGGTAAAAAAATGAATATTTTATAAGTTATTTTTTAAATTGTTTTATGTATCAATTTTTCATAATTTTTTTGACCGCTTAACTATGTACAAAATAAATTAAAAACTTAAAAAAAAAATTGCATGTACATGCATTACTCACGAATTATATAAATTTTAACGGTTTGAATTTATAGTTTAAAGTCATTTTGATAGTATTTTGGAGGTGTGTTCACCAACTCCTCTTGATGAGCATATACACTCTAGTTTTGCTCTAAGTGATAAAATCAAATGGTAAAATAAAATATCATGTTTTTCATGATTCAACCAATCCATCTAGCATTTATTCACTAAGAATCATGTCTTGATGTTTTTCTTAATTGCTCAAAATTGATATAGCAATTAAACTTGTAAACATTTCAAAAAGAAATTGTAATTAAATATTTATATATTTTACAAATTAGTCATACTATAGAGTATTAGATTGTTTACATCAACAATAACTAATTATTGTTGTTTTTTTGACGTGTTGTTGTTTTCCTAAACGAAGTGTAACTTTTATAATCTTTACTCGTGACTTAAAAAATGGATGGTGCGTTTTTTTTTCATTTAAAATTAAGTTAGGAATTCTACAAATATTGCCGTAAAGGCAATTATAAGTAGATTATAAGTAGATTCCTTGGCATAAAGACTCATCTAAAATATTGGTCAATGCACTGAGCTAGGATTACATTATTTTCATAAGTTTGACAGTTTAAATGGATTGGAATAAAAGTCAATGTTATTACTCTCAAGTATTTTTCCCCTGAAATATAGGAGGTTAAAAACATGAGGAGAGATCAAATTACAACAATTTTTAAGTTATAATAAATTATTACAATCATTTTTTATATTTTTAAAGTTCAAATTGTTGATCCAAGCTGTTAGATGTGATCTCCACAATAAAATATGCTTGGAGACCAAATTTTATATTTTTTTTTGGATTTTTTTATTGTTATTTACTAAGATGGGTACAAAATTCAATGGTATGAATTTGACTAGTTTTTATACCCATCTTAATAAATAGTAAAAAAGTTTCAAAAAAAAATGTAAAATTTGGTCTCCAAGCACATTTTATTGTGGAGATCACATCTAATAATCTAGATCGATGATTTGGATTTTGAAAATATAAAAAATAATTACGACAACTTGTTGTAACTAAAAAATTATTGTAACTTAATCCCTTCTCTAAAAACATACATATTTGAGAACCAACATTTAATCTAATATTTAAGAACCAGCATTTGATCTAGTGATTTAGATAATGCTTTTCATATGAGCAATTGCAAGTTTGAAATCGAATAAAAAAGTTCTTTATGAACATTAAATAATTAAATACCTTGACTTCTAACATTTTACTTAAAAAAACACATATTTCAATAAAACGTACGCTCAAAGTCCCAAGTATTTACGAAACATCTTTTTGCACTGGTGCTCCCCTAAAAAGTCACTTCAATTTGCACTTGAGCTGGGTATTCAACTTTCGAAAAGTTATATATATATAGAGAAAGGAAGGATCAAGTTACAATATTTTTTGAGTTACAACAATTTTTTTTTTAATTTTAAAAGTCCAAATCGTCGATTCAAACCGTTAGATATGATCTCTACAATAAAATATGCTTGGAGACCAAATTTTACATTTTTTGAATTTTTTTTACTATTTATTAAGATAGGTACAAAAACTAGTTAAATTCAGACTATTGAATTTTGTACCCATCTTAATAAATAGTAAAAAAATTTCAAAAAATATAAAATTTGGTCTCCAAACACATTTTATTGTAGAGATCACATCTAACAGTTTGGATCGACGATTTGGACTTTTAAAATAAAAAAAAAAACTTATTATAACTTATTATAACTCAAAAAATATTATAACTTATCCCTCCTCGTATATATATATATATATATATATATATTAATAAAAAGGCAAGACATTTTATTGCAAGGGCATGAGTTGTGATGTGTGATGTGACTGTATAAAATGGAGAGAGATGAGATGCAAGTAACTATGTAACAATGTAAGTGGTGAAGAGTAGGATAACAGAGGCTGGAAAAGTTGATAGGCTTTGCCTCCTTTCACGCTTTGGGTCACTTGGTGTCCCCTTGGCCCCTTACCAGCGCTCCTTTTTTAGTGGGCAAGGGCAAGGCATGTTTGTTCTTTTGTGTGATATGATTAAAGCCATCATTTCTATTCTCTCTCTCTCTCTCTCCTAGTTTTTAAATTTTAATGGTGGCGTACTAGCTCGCGTGTCAGGGGCCAGCAGCCCAGGCCCCAGCACTCCTCCTGCTGCCACACTTTCAATTGCTTATTTGTTTTCTTATATTTTAATTGCTAATAAATATGAGTGCCAATTTATACTATCCTAGCGTGTAGTCAGCGGAGAATGTGGATGTCAATTATAGCTACTCATGTCATGTTTGGAGACTCTAAATATAGATTTTTTTCAAAATAGAGTTCTAAAAATATACTTCAATGCGTCGCAAGGCCTGTTAAATATGTAGGTTTGTCTTTCTAAAATGTTACTGCTCAACGGTCGAGATTTTATCCAAACTACATAGTTCACGGATTGGATCCGTGTGCTCATGTGGTACTGACTTTATACCGCATGTAGTATAGCTTATATCGTACGACACTGTACTCAGCCGAATTTCAGTAAATTTCGTCATGTTGCATGTCGTGCACTTCGTATAAGGTGTTTGCATATTCCATATGATACTCTATTTTGACGCTTCTTTCAAAATTAACATAAATATGACATTTTTGCTCCATTTTCGACTTAAATTTTATAATTTTCTCCAAAATCTGCCAAAATAATCTAAAAACACGTTTGCAGTAAATAATTTTAAAAAATGAACACTCTGCATGCATTTTTTTCATCATTTTTCGTACTAAAAAATAATGATTTTTGCTATTTAAATTGATGTTATCAGTAACTGGGATATTTCCTAGAAAAATGATGGGTTCAGATTTTAGTTATTGTAAAATAATTTTCCTAGGACATCCCTTGTAATAGAATTTTTTTTTTATTCGTACCATCGAAACAAAATATTTTAAATCGGTAACATTATTTTTTCATGATGAATCAGTGCAGCTCAAGTTTGATTGTTTGTTCAGCTAGCAACGCTAACAGTCGGAGAGAAACTAATAAATTAAAAGGCAAACCTGAAGCCGTAATGATTTATCACGGTTTTTCTTTTGTGGACCGAAACCGTTCATTGCGTCTCATAGACAACAATTGTTCATTGCAGTTCTGTTTTATTTGTAATTTTTGAAAAAGGAAGAAGATGGTATCAATTTAATTTTATTATATTTTAATTGCTATAAATAGTATATCGGCCTTGTAACGTGTTTATTTATTATGAGATGTGTTTGCGGACAAGCGACAATTAGAACTACACAAAATGCTTCATGATTCATATTTGTTCAGAATCAATTCAGGTTAAATTCACTAACAACTTGAATTGAAACTGACTTGAATTGACTCACGAGTTAAGTCCGAGTTGCATGCAGCTTGCTCATAACTTAGCTCAATAGCAGCTCTACTAACAATACAATTTGAATTGATTTTTTTTTTTTTGTTTTTTTTTTCTGAACGGGAAGGCCTACTAGAGATTTTATTGAAAAAGAAAAAAAGAAAATTAAAGAGACTTTACAGACGAGTAGAACAGAAGCAAAATGAAAGAACAAATTAATAATTAACCAGACCTGCGTAAAGAAAGCTAAAAGCTAACCGAAAGAAAGTTGTGACGGCATGAGCATGTTATCGCTTTTACTCTTTACTTGCTATGAGAAAATAATACTTTATTACAAACCCCACAAATTTAGCTTTTAGTTACAAGATAATAAAATTATCTCATAAAAAAAATTAGTCCCAAAAAGTTTCATATAAAGGTCTCATATATATGCCTTAAAAATTTGACTAATAAATTGACATTCTGAGAAAAAGGTTATCTTTCGAGTTTTCTTCGGAATAGAAATATTTTACCGTGAAAATACATACTGCACAAATATTTTCATAAGAAGCCCAAAGATATCTCAAATGAGGCCCAATTTGGGAAGCGCGAATGTGATGAAGACTGAAGAGATCAAAGAAATATATATTCTACATAACTAAATCAAATTATAACTTGGCTTGACTTTTTTAATTTGTTTCTTTCTCTGAATAATGAATAGGTGCATTTTATATATCAGTCGGATCAAAAACATAACCTGGATCGATCCTTGAATTGCCTGAAATGGACAAAATGGAAACGATATACTCCTATATTAATAAAATTGAGAAGAAGATGATGAATAGAAAAACGAATTTCTTGTATATTTATTCTGATTCTTACAAGTCTATTTTATAGACCTTTGTCACAATACGACTGTTGCCTAATTTACAATTGCTAAGTATGGTATGAGATTACAGCTGGGTACTAATTATTCTGAGGCCAGCTGTCGGTTCCTCTGTTGCCTCTGAATTATGATCGATGATGATATTCTGAGATCTTGTTGGAATCACATTCCTTTTGTGTATTATTTTTCAATATATATATATACTAATTGTTTCTTAGACAAAACATCATTGACATTCAAACTTTTTTTCTATAACAAATTAAGCTGTACCTGTGACAAATGATGGGTATTTAAACAATTTCGTGGGACAAATGAGAATTTGCAAAAAAAAAAAAAATATATATATATATATACAATTGCCTCCAACCTTAAAAAAACGAAAAGAAATTAAAATACAGCAGTAGATGCATGCGATGTTTATAAAAGTATATGGTGCGTTTTTAAAAAATTAGAATGTTACAGTAGCCTGGACTGCAGAAAACCATATACATAGATGAAGAGATTCCCTTAATTATATAACTTTTGAACCAAAACTGTATGTTTAATTATGTACTTTATATTATATGTTTGTAAACTGTGAAAATTCACCAAAGGTGCTCGCACTGGTCATTGTTGATTTCATGGTATCAGTTCTCAGTACCACGTACTAAAATTGTGATTCATCAAGAACTATCATTTGGTCACTCCGTACGTAAATCACAAATTTTGTACGGAACAATTATTACATATTCATTACTTCGTTTCATTATAATTATAGACTAATTAATTAAGATGGATCAAAGCTATCTGTTTTCTGAATTAGATTAATCCGGATCGATAACTGTGACACCTTCAAAATAAATTTGAAGATAGCGCACTGGATGGTCAAATGGAATTAAGTACTTGAGAAAAATTGTGAGACCAAATATATAATTAAGCATTAATTAATTTGCCTCTAAGAAAACATGCAAATTCAAAGGCTACATCAAACAGCATAATAAATATATATCGATCCCTGACAAAGGCACCAAACATGTAATAATTAATTAAGCGATTAGAACCAGAACAATTAAAAGACAATAACAGAAGCAGCAGCAAGCAAAGTACACCGTATGTATGTACACACGATGGATGCATATATTTTCAGTGGCATTCATTCGGGACAGAGAGTTTGCACTTTCCGGGCAGTTCCATTGCGAGTTTTTGGTTGATGTACTTCTTCAAGCTGGGTGAGTTCTTGTAGCTTCTGCAGAGACATGGCAGGTCAGCCTTCTTTAAGGCTTTGCAGCACTCATTGGTGGGTTCTGGATCGGGCTTAGTGTTCCGAATGCATGGCATGCATGAAAGGAGATCCGCTATCTTGCAATCCTTGGCTGCCCGAGCCTCAGCCTGATCAGCAGCTGGGAGTAGAATGACAATGAATGCGAGAGTTAGAGCTAGGACCTGGAGCTTGGTATCCATGGTTTCGTTTTGGCTTAGACACTGTACTGGTAACTGGTGCTACCTTTAATTACACTTTATAGAGCTAGGGATTGGAAGGTGAGTTTAAATACTAAAAAGAGAACGTCACTGAGGGGGTTTTATTATGATTATTACTTTATTTAATTAGTCACGGGAGAGTTTAACCATCTTGTGTCGAATTTTATTTTATAAAACGTAATTAAAAAAAAAAAAAAAAAAAAACGTTAGAAAACATAATTATGTCATTCATTAGTGTTCTCAATTCCTTGATATAATTAATAGGCATCATGATATATATTCATTCTGATTTTGCATGGCCAACGTAACTGGGGAGGATTGCATGGTTTTGATAGCAAAATTCCTCCCTTATTTTGGCATGCATTATAATTGACATTGTACATAATCACTCTCTTAATTAATTTCCTTAATTTTTATTCCACATGCATCTTATTCTTAGGTCTTAGCATGTAGATATAAATTTAATTTTGATTGAAATTTGAAGGGGATCCGACCAAGAGTCATAAAATAAGAAAAAGATCTAGTACCTCTTTCTCCTCTCGTTGATTTTGGGTCCCACGTTCGCACATGGACTGCATGTGGAAATTTTGTTGAGCTATATATAACACCATCGCATTTCACTAATTGCTTCATCTGTGTGTAGCTAAAGCTAAATGGATCATTTATTAATTAATTCTAGATTAATTGGATTCAGAACCAATATAGTAGAAAAGCAGATGATGCTCTACCTATCTGGCCAAACACAAACACAAGTGCATGTGGACTGTGGTCGATATATCGATCATAGGTTATCAATAGGTTAATTAGAATAGTTTGTTTATTAATTAATTTGGTTTTTTTATTCTTTGGTCTAACTAATATTTGGACTCGCATGAAAATGTTGACAGGAAAAACGACATGAAGGCTTCACGGGTCGAATCAATGCATGTTTCTCCTACTTTTTTTATTTTTTTTTAATGAGATATTTGTGAGTTGTGAGATCTGTCCTATTCTCTCTCTCTCTCTCTCTTTATGTCATTAATTATAAAAAAAAAAAAAAAAAGGAGCTAAACGGCTCATCTTCACTCGAATCTATAACAAACTTTTGTCAATGGTTTCCAATCCTTTATAAAAATCATAAGAAAAGGAGTTTATATCATACAGCCAATATAAAAATGTAAGCGGAGATTTTTTTTATAAATCAAAATTTATAACACAAATTATCCGAGGTTTAAGGTACTTCTTAAAGAAATCAGAATAGATTTGGAGAAAGGATTTGAAGGTAAAGTTTTGGTTTTGGATTAAAAAAATTATTATTATTATTATTATTATTATTATTATTATTATTATTATTATTATTATTGCATAGATCTGTTCAGAGCCGAAACAAACATGGGGTTGAAGATTTGGGCTTTTGCATCTATAATTGGGCTCTATCTGATAACTCTTGGGCTTCTAATGGTTATAGGCCCATAATTGAATTAGCAGCAAAGGACTTGACGAGGTGACAAAAATGCACCAACAATTAAATAAAGAGAAACGAATGAAACTATAGTTATGTTAGAAGGAAAAAAACAAAACAAAACCTTTGATGAAATCTTGACATATGTTGTTCAAAATTACATAATGATGAATTGTTGAGAATGGTTCAGAATAGCGTTTTCCATTACAGTCTCTTTTTTTGCATTAGTGGTTATTCCACTGTTTCAACAAAATGTTGAATTAGTATTAGTTTAGCAGCTTTGGATTAGCTTAAATTAGCCGCTAATCCGACTATTCCATCATTTTTATCCAAACATTATCATTGAAACAAGTGCTAACATGACATTCAAAAAAGATATTCGGTTTTTAAAATACTTGTACTGTATTGTCTAACGAGGTTATTGCTTCACCAAAAATTGCACTAGAAATCTAGAATCAAGTATTAAAAATTTTAGAAACAAATATATATATATATATATATATCATGTATGTTAGAATAAAGCAAGAAAAGGAATTGCTTTAGCAAAGATAGATAGATATTCTGTTTCATATCACACTAGCTACTTAGTTGTCGAACAGAATAAAAATGACACGAATTTGGTGTCACTTATTATCACAAGTTGGCGTATACGAACATATGCAAAAATTGTAAACCTTCAAGTCTAAATCAGATATATATATAATCATGTGAATTAAAATACCTTAATTTTGTTATATTATAATAAGGTTTGTGTACTTAATTTAGGGAATGCAAACGCTCTCGTCTCGTGTGTGAAAATTTGATGAACAAAAAAAGTGAATCTTATACATTTTAAAGAGTGTGTTATGTATGAATTATAAAGAAAAAAAATGAAATCTTCTTCATGCATTTCCAACTTATTGATCTTATAACACGGATGTTAAAATTACAGATTGCGAGCTTAATTAATTTTAACAACTGATGAGTCTGAGAACGATATCTCTTAGAAGGGATTTGTTATTATAGCTTTGAATTTTGAAACTTTATACGGAAAGGTTAAAAAAAAAAAAACAAGAAGAAAGAAAAATTGTGGCAGACTTAACTGTAAGAGTATAAAATCAAAAAAAGAATTAATTTGTAGCGAAACCAAGAAACAAAATCTTCATACCGTACCAACACAGAAATATTTACAATAGTATTGTAAATAAAGACATGCATTCATCGGACGGATAGAGTACCGTCAAGCGATTAATCGAAAATAATCGACCATAATCGAGAATAATCGGCCTATTAGTCAAAAAAATACATGACAGTTTAGTCCGCCGCCAATGACTAACCGACATAAACGACGTATTTTACAGCACTAGTTTACATTTTCATAACATTTTACTCTAAATTATATATAAATTATATATAAATACAAAAAATTAAAAAATTAAGGATTAATTAACCCCATTCCTTATACTTCAACCCGCCCCTGGTTACATCGTGAGTTAAACTGGGGTGTTATTAAGCCCATTAAACTATTTATTGATCTTAACTTTAAAATCTATTGGATTGATTTGAAATGACAATTTAAATCATTAAAACCAGACTACTTCACGAGTAACGTGTTTGCATGTCAAATTTATAATTTTTTAACTTATTTAGTATAAAGTCGAGCAATAAAAAAAAGCTTTATAAGTTTCTTTCAAAGAAAAAAAAAGATTTATAAATTAATTTTGGTGTTTCCATTTTTTAAGAAAAATTTACCATTTTTTTGTTGTATAGAAATATCGAGGTCAACCTACCAACTTTTATTTAATGTTCATAAAATATTTCATCCGAATTTTGAACTCACAACTATTAGGACATAATGAAGACCATCGTCGACAACCGTAGGACTAGCGGTGCTATCGAGTCGGGTCAGGTCCGGATACTATTATATTTGGACCCGTACCCTAAAAGTGTTCGGGTCCAAATTTTGATCCATATACTTATTTATTTCAAATCGGGTTGGGTCCGGATCCGGATACCTATCTACCCGTAGATATTTCGGGTCCAGTCTTTCGGTTCCGGGTAGATAGATACCCGTAACTTGTTTGTGGATTATCGGGCCCGGTTTGAATACGAGACGGTTCCGGATCTAGAGAGGGTATAGACCACAACTCCAAAGCATTCGAGAAATTATTTACATTTAAATATAATTATAATTTCTTAAACATCTCATATAATAAATCATTACAATATAAATTAAAAACTACTGCAAAATAAAAATTATACTATTGATCATGTTTATAAATAATAAAATATATCATGCTACATAGCAAAATAAAAATAATAACTCTAAATTATTAGTTATCTATCTAAATTAAAAAATACTATCCTATTGATTCAACATTTACAAGTACATTATCCCAATTAAATGTAATAGAATCTATGAATTGAATATAATAGAAGAAAAAATGTATAAAATAAGCTGATTATGGAAGAATAAATTTGGCATTCATGTGTCATGTGTCACATGTGTATAATATAGCACAGAAATTAAAAGGCGTAATGAAAGGGCTAGTTAAGGCTGTAATTAAAGTGTAGTGTAAAACAGTAGCATAAATTTGATTAAGTTTTATCAAACTATAGCTTACCTGAAATATATTATCTATCACTAAAACTTGATGCAGAGTTATTAATATATATTTTATCAGGTATTTATACGGGTATCGGGTCGGATTCGGTTATGGGTCAGATAATTAAATGATATCCATATCTTACCCATTATAGTATCGGTTCCGGTTCGAATCCGGGTTGGATATTAAATTATTAATTTTGTACCTATATCCATAATTTAATCGGTTATATTTTTTAAACCATACCCTATCCAAATTAATCGGATCCGGGTCGGATCCGATTCGGTTCCGGATCGAATCCGGGTAATCGGGTAAAAGTAGCACCTCTACGTAGGACCATCTATGTTGATTATAAAACTGAAGTGCAGAAGCGTACCTAACCAATATCTCATTTGAACATGAGAACATCACCAATTTGGTTCTTCAATAATAGTAGGACCCTTTAGAGAGTCTTCTTTAGTTATGTCTTCTTCAAAATCTCTCTACTCTCATCTAATGAGATAATGAGAAATAAATTCAGGATGTTTTGTATTATGAGGATCAAATCTTTATATATAGCTGAAGGAAGGGCAGTGATATCAATACCACTTTTATTTTATTAACACAACATTTTCAAATATCTATGTAGAATAAACAATTTTGTCCCCTCATAGTTATTATTGTAGTTGTTATATCTTTTCTTTATGTAAATTACATACTACGATCATTTAAGGGAAAATAATCTAAAATCTCAAGTATTGATTGACAGGAGAATGAACCAATTTATTATCTTGCTCTTTTTATCTTTTTTAACAAATTTAATAAATAATTTAGTATATGTATTTTGAGTAGAACTAGGTGATCTTAACTTCACCAAATCTCTTAGTAAGTTTAAATTCAAATTTTATTAGATTGACTTCAAATAATAAATTTAAACTATTAAAGATGATTTACTTCATGAGTGATGCGTTTCCATATCAAATTTATAAAATTTTGAATTAAATTAATATAAAGTCAAGTAATAAAAATAATAATAAAAAATTAACTCATAAATCATTTTTTTTACCTCTTGACTTTATACTAAATTAATCTGAAAAATTAAAATTTAACATTAAACATATCACTTGTGAAGTTAATCGGTTTTAACGGTTTGCAATTTTAAATTCGTCATTTGAAGTTAATCTAATAAATTTTGAATTTAAACTCATCAAAAAATTTGATAAACTTAAGAACAACCTAGTTTTACTCTTGTATTTTGTTTGATCTGAAATAACACAACTATATTGCTTGAGGTTATTTTAGTTATTCTTCTAATTATGCACTTTTAAATCTATACGTGTATCTTAATAAAACTGAAAGAAACAAATCTATACAAATTATTGGTTAATGCATCTAATGACAATTTCTTCTAATTTTACTTTTACTATAAAAACCATATATATGGTAATGCTTCTACAATTTATACTTTTACAAAGGAAAAATAAATAAAGAAGGAAATATTGATAGACACATTAAAGATCCACACCATGTATGACACATTAATGCTCAATAAATTATAAATCATATATGATCACTTTTAATTGAACACAAACTTGACAATATACAATACATAATTATTTTACATATTAGTCAAATGTTGGATTAATGATCCAAAAACGACATCCCATATGGATGGTGTTGTCTTTCGACGCTATATCAAAGGCTGGTTCTCAAATTTTACCACTCAACTTCATACTAAATCAATTTAATTAAATTTGATATGTAGGCACATCATTTATAAAGTAAATTATTTTTTACGGTTTGAATTCATCAATTAAAATCAATTTGATAAGTTTTAAAGTAAAGCTCACAAAGAATTTGGTAAGTTCAAGAACACACCAATTCTGCTCGTATATCACATATATAATAATGCGACTTAGGTTTTTTTTTTCTTTTCTTTTCTATTTTAGTAAATTTTAGAGATAAAATTAACCAACTATTTGTTATCCACAAGAAAAATTAAGGTTATGTTGATAATTTATCAAAGATTACTTACTACAATTCAAAAATAATGAAATTGACATGAAGACTCATTAAGTTTTGATAATAATTGAATTGACATAAAATCTCAATAATTATCAATAATTCTCAATAAGGCTCCTTGAAGACCTCAACACAATATGTAAGTATATAACAACGGAAAACGGACCATAATGCATGTGATTTAACTAAAGAAAAAGATAACCCTATGGGCTATGCAGCAAATTAACTGTATATTTTCTTTCTAAGAAATCTAAAGAGCCAAAACCCTAAAACCCCATAGATATCTAAAGTGAGCCGACGTTGTCCGGTTGTTGATCAGCACTGGTGTTGCCATAATGGGTGTGTCCCTTCCATTGGTGAACAGGATACTTGATGGCATTCAAGCCGATTTTTCTAAGGGCAGCCTGACCCAAATCGATACCACACATGTCAGAAAGGCGCACCAGGTAAATTAAGCAACACATCAGCAAGTTCTTCCCCCAGATGGCACCTTTTCTGCCTCATCCACCTCACCTTTCCATTGGAAGACCTCTTACAATAACAAAACAAATCATTAATTATATATGATCACGAATTCACGAAACTAAGAATAATGAAAACATGCACGTAACCAACCATTGCAAGGAGGAGGTTCCTTGGGCTGTGATACTCACGGCCTTCTCTCCGCCGTTCACGTCAGATGCACCTCCGCCTCCATCCATCTCTCTCTTTCTTTTTCTCTTTCTCTGTCGACAAATAAATAAATAAATATGAAATGACCCAAAGAAAAAAGTGACGGTGAATTAAATATTAAATATTGCTAGTGCTTGGAAATTCTCAAAAGCAGCATCAGTCATTAATCATTATTGTTGTTGATCTCTCTCTCTCTCTCTCTCTCTCTCTCTCTCTTTCTTTTTCTCTTTCTCTGTCGCCAAATAGAAATTCTCAAAAGCAGCATCAGTCATTAATCATTATTGTTGTTGATATAGTATAATAATCGGCGGTTGCATTAATTCCAAATATACCCCAGTTGAAATTTAATTTTATTTAATATGGTCATTCGTGGAATTTATTACGCGGAATTTTTACAAATATTGGGATGACCTAAAAAATGTAAAAGGCAAAAAGAAAAATGCTTCCGACCACTCAAAAAGAATCACCAAGTACCTTCATTACTAAGTTATAATATGCCCATTATTTTTTTAATATTTCGTTTATTTCAATTTGGCGACATAGTAAAATGGTTTTAATCACCGGTAGTGATCTGTTTGTGTCATATATGAATCACGCACTTATTTTGTTAGGGTAAAAGTTCATTCAATTGGATTGTAATGAAATTAATCAACAATTTTCAATAGCAGAACAGTAAGAACTAATTTAATATATCATGCATTGTTCCATTCGCTTATAAAATTTGGATGTAGTTTTGTGGAAATGGTGCAATCTCTTTCAAAATAGGTATCTAAATTTTCGCTACAAAATAAGTAAAAGGCGAATCTTACCCACACACAAAAAAAAAAAAAAAAAATGAATGGTCATTATTGATTTGATCGAATGACTGTTATTTGATGAAAAAAATTCTTCCAATTTTTTTTTGGTAATTATAATTTAGGAGCCTGATAATTGTATTGTACCTCAAACAAAATTCCTGAGCGTGTTCTCAAGTAATTTAACAGAAAAAAAAACTTTCAATGTTGTCTAACTTCTATTTCCAGCGCTAATATCCAAACATTTAAAGTTTTGTACATAACATCTTAAAATATTACTCATAAACATTTAAACTTCTATCTAAAATCATTAAAATTTTAGATTTAGATAGTTTTAACACCTAACTACTTTTATCTTTAAGCCAAAAGAGTAATAAAGATTTATTTCACCCACCTTTTTTTTCTCTGATCATTTTCATCAATTTTTCCGAAGATCCGTAATGAATTTTGCGAATCTAAAAATACAAAAAAAATTTACTCAATTTTCTCTTTCAAATGAGATCCATGAAGAATAACTTTCGAGTTATATGTGTGTCGTTTTTTTTATCACTTTAAATTTCTGTGACTTTTAGTTTTTTATTTTGCTTCAAAATAATTTAAACCTTTGTTTACAAGCCTTCAAATCTTCCATATAAACCTCAGCAATAACACTACATGCACGAAACATATAAACCTCATGTACAAAGCCTTGAAAATTTTAATGGTTGTAGACTGAGATTTAAAAATTTGAAAAATTAAAGTGCTCATGAGTTTTACTTAAAATAAATAAATAACTTTAAAATTACTCAAAAGCATTTCTTCATGGATCTTATTTGAAAGATAAAATCGAATAAAAAATATTCATATTTTTAGATTCTTAAAATTCATCACGGATCGTCAGGAAAATGAATTAAAAAGCTTAGAGAAAAAAAATAAAAAAAAAAGTTAGTGAAAAAAATCTTTTATTTTTTGGTTTGAAAACAAAAATATTTAAGAGTTAAAACTATCTATATGGGCGTGTTCGGATGTCATAGGATTACGGAATGGGAATGAGAATAGGAATGAGAATTCACTTTTGAAAAAGTGAGAATCCATGGGTACAAAATGCACAGGATTAATTATGAGAATATGAGAAAATAAGTGTTTGTTTGTATCATGAGATTAATTGTGGGAAATCTTTATTTATTTTAAAAGAGGAGGGTTCAAATGCCTCCATTTTGTGTGCCTCCATCATGCCTCCATTTTTAAAAACTTTAATAACTCAAAATTCAAAATAAAACCATTGGATATGAACTACATCATTTTATCTATACATGTGTAAAAAATTATGGCATTTCAACTTCGTTTTGATTATCATCTTGAACTTGTAAAAATGTATACTAATGTGGATACTTTCTAGACGTTGATTTTTCACCTTCTTGATTCATATAAAAGCAAAATCAAAATGTGATATTTTTTTATGGACACATAGAGAAAATAACATAGATCACATTTAATGGTTTTATTTTGACGTTTAAGTTTTAAACTTTGAGTTATTTAAGTTTTTAAAAACGGAGGCACACAAAATGGAGGCATTTGAACCCTCCTCATTTTAAAATATGTATTTTATTTAATTGTTTAGTTTAGTTATAAATTATTTTTTATTTAATTATTGTCTTTGAATAGTATAGTGTTCTGTTCTGTTCTGTATTGATTTTAACCAATTAAGTTAAAGTTAGCATAATATAAAAAAGTAATTAAATAAAAATTTACAATGAAAAACAAACTGTCGTGTCACCATCTATTTATTTAGACCAATAATATATTATAAATTTAATATTTTTATGGGTTTTAAATTGTAACATTTAGTAAACATAATTTATTTTTTAAATTATATTAATGAAATTAAATAAAATTGATTAAATAATAATATTAAAAAGATGAACCATTTATAATAAAAAAAATATTACTAGAATGGTACAAATATTTAAAAATATATAATTACAAAAATTAGAAAACAAATAAATATGTAAAATATGTATTAACAAAATTATAAATTGTTATTTATAATCTAACAAAAAAACCCAACAGCCGAATATAACCTCGGATTTCTAAAATATCAGATTGTGCCCCTACCTCCTTAAGGATTTGGTCTTCTATCGCCAGTAATGTCACTCGAACCGAATTCCTATCCTCTGCATTAATTCAAAGGGAATCTTGACCATCCAATCTGTTTTAAGATTCGTGTCAATAAAATTCACACTAATATTAAAAGGTCCTTATATCATAAGCAGAGACTGGATTTACTTCATTTAAAATCAGACGGTTGAGATTTATTAACTGAAAAGATTTCTTTTGGAGTTATGCAGAGGATACGCTTTCATTGGAACCGTTCTTTTGCTCCAAGAGAGAAAATGATTTGAATTTTTTTGCATCACACTTCAGGAATCTTATTTATAATTAAATATCAACGTTTTTTTTAATGAAATATCAATACAATCGTACTGAGATTAATCACAGTATAAAACATTGACGCGTCATTGATATTTTTTCAACAAAACATCGCAACATTGTTTTTAAATTTTAAATGGCCATAATTTTTGATAGGAAACTCTGAATTGAGTGTTTTACCATAATTCAAAAAGCCCGCAGAGATATAGTGAGCATCCACAATCGTAATTGCAAAAATATGTCGTTAAGAGTCTCAAGACTTCAGTTAAAGTTCATGATTCTACAGTATGTAAAGTTCCTGATAGAGACACAGATTGAGAGGCGCGTAGCGACAAAAGAAAAAAAATAGAGAAAAGAAGAAAATTTTTTGATCGATCAATTATTTGATCAACAGTTGGGATTGAATTTTGTGACAGATAAAATTTTGTGATTCACATACCAGCGATTTTTTAATTAAGAGTTAGAATATAATTTTTTTATATTTTTTTATATTTGTTGAGCTTAATTCAAAAACATTAAAAAAAAATTATTAGTATAGTCATGAAGTCTATTTAGGAATTTGTTTGAATAGCGATTTAATTATGAGAATTTTGAACAAGAACAAAAAAAAGAAGGTTTGTGGTATTATGGAGGGGATTTGTTTATGGTGCCTCTTCTTTATTTTTATTTATTTTTAAATAGAAAATTGGTCCACTTGGGAGTGTACGCAACGGTGACACAGGAAGAGAAGAAGAAAATTAAATGTTGCTGTTCATTTCATTGTCCTTGCGTGTTTAATTACAAGTCAAGATGATAATGTCTGTTTCAACTTTCGTGGATGATCTTTTTTTCTGTGGAATTTTAAGCAACCAAACAGAGTAGTGGTTGAGTTGTCTAAATTTATACATCAACCATAGACCATAGACCATAGACCATAGTCATATCTATCTATAGATCTAATTCTTGATCCCGATTTTACTGTTCACCTACAGTAAAATGAATAGTAAAGCCGAAAAATGGATCCCACAGTCCAGCATCTCTTTAAGTTAATTAAAAAAAAAAAATGAAAACTCTGGAGACTGGGATCTGGAGACTTCTTCATTCGTCTCTCCATTAACTTAAAAATTAAAAAAATTAAAACTCTGAGGAATTCTTCATTCCTAAAATCACTAGACTCAAAAACAAAGTATCCGATCACACTCCTAAAACCTCGACACTCCGCTCTCGCTCTCTACCCCGCTCACATTGTCCGATCACCACTCTCGCTCTCTACCCCGCTCACACTGTCCGATCACCACTCGCGCTCTCTACCCCGCTCACACTGTCCGATCACCATCTGCACGACCGACCATACGTCTCTACCCCGATTTCCACTTTCCAGCACGCTATCAGTCCTCTACGCACCAACATTTCAGATCAGTGCCACGACCAGGTAACAATTCAAACTGATTTATTTTACTTTTTCATTGCTTTAGATTTTTATTTGATAATGTTGCCAAAAATTGATTGATTTAGGTTATATGATATAGGGTTTAAGGTAAACTGATTTGTTTTACTTTTTCGTTGCTTTAGAATTTCTGTTTGGTAATGTTGCTAAAAAATTGATTGCTTCAGGGTTTATGATATAGGGTTTAAGACTTAGAAATTGGGATATAGAGTTTAGGGTTTTAGAATTATCGATTTCAGCTTTAGATTTTTACTTTGATAACTTAGCGAAAAATTTATTAATTTAGGTTTTATTTTATAGGACTTATGGTTTAGGGTAAACTACCCTAAACTGATTTCTTTTATTTTTTTTTTATTGCTTTAGATTTTTTTCTTTGGTAATGTTGCTAAAAAACTGATTCATTTAGGGTTTATGCTATAGAGTTTAGGGTTTATGGCTTAGGAATTGGGATATAGGGTTTAAGGTTTAGAGTTGTCAATTCTCTCTCCTTCAGAATTTTTGATTGAAGCATTTGCGTTTTTTTGGTACACAATTGTGGTTTGATTTTTCTTTCTTTTTTAGTTAGAAAGATTTCAAATGAAAAAAAAAAAGAAGTATTAGAGCTCTCTTTGGTTGTGGTAATATCATTTTATCAAAATCATCATTTTATTTGGCTATGGATAAGCAATTTGCGCCTCAAAAGTTGAAATTGCTGGTTTTCATGGTCCCAACATTACATAAAGCCAAACATTCTAAGAAAAATTAAAAACAATAAACATAACTTAAATTATATCAGTAATATTCTCGAATCAGAATATCAGATATATTATTAGTCTTTATTTTAATATCACTTTACAAAACCTGTGTGCATAATCTATTTCTATATGTTAGCCATTTGTACACAATTGTGGTATGATCTTTAATTTTTTTCTAATTATGAAGATATGATTGATTTTTGAGATTTCTGATTTTGTTTCAATTTTATCAAGCAGGATTTTGACATAATTGTTTTGTCATTAGTTGCTTTAGGGTTTAGGTTTAGGTGTTCTTGATATATCTCAAGCTTATTGGCACATTTGATTTTTCATTCTCAAAAAGTAAAGCTGTTCTGCCAGCAACATATTTAGCTACTAAATACTAACAAAAAAACACTTCTTTTGTTATATTTATTATTAGGCCTAATTCTTTATAGCATTGCCTTAAATTTATACAATGCACCTCTCTGTAAAAAAAATATAAATTGCTGCATTAGTAAACTGTCCTCTGATTTGCCTTTTATATAAATTCATAACAAAATCAGCATCTACTCATGATAACCATCTCTTTGACTTCTTTAATATGTATATACAGTTTCAATCATAACATGATGCCATCTTTTCTTGCATTTGTTTTACCAGTTTATTTGCTTCGATAGCTTGCTTGCTGGGAAATAGAGACACTTCCATTGGTTTGTGCAATCCTTTCAGGTATTTTTTTTTAAGGTTTTTTTAATTTGACATTAGACATAACATCTAAATTTAAAAAAAAAAAATGATTGCCATTTCAAAGAATAAACAATTTTGGCAACTTTAACAAAAGGAATAAGCATAGGGATTTCACTTTTTTTTTTTCACTTCTTTTTGCCATTATTTTCTTCTCTGAATCTGATAATCAGGTGCTGACCTTTTTACATCTAAAAAAATACTCTTTCTTAAAAAGAAAAAAATAATAATATCACACTTGGAAATTCAACACTTTTTGTTATAATTTCTTCTATTGTGCTGGTTGTACAGCATTTTAGTTACTTTTTAATTTATTAATTGAACATTTAGATAATAGTTCTACATAAATAAATTTACAAAGAATATAATTGATAACAAAAAGTTCAAAATTATTTATTTCTCTCATGTTTCTCTCAATAGATTTGTTGCTACGACACTTTTCTTGCTGGGAATCAAACTCTTCGAATTGTCTACACAACCTTCCAGGTATTTTTTTAATATTATTAATTTTAAATTTCAACACTACTTCTAAGTGAAAATGTGAAGAATCTATACATAAAAATTAATGTTCTGTAAATATTTTCACATATTTCTGAAAATATATTTCCTATAAACAATTATCTATCTCTCAAAATTTTATATACATTTATCTCTTTCACTAACTTTCGTATTTCAATAATACTTTCATTTCCAAAGTATGATTAGCTTTTAGAGCCTATTTTTTCTTTCAGACAAACATGCACAATTTTAATACATTCTACTATTTTATGCTCCTATCGTTATATTTTCTTCAAAACTGTTATAAAGATATCTGCACAAATTTACAGCTTATCAAAACCAATTTTCATTAACTATTTTATTAATACGACAGAAAATTTCCAAAATGATGATAGAGTTAAAATCACTCCTCAATGATTTAAATATCACAATATTTAGACTATCAATTGATTGCTAATTCAAATACTCTCAACAACAGGAATTTGTACTAGGAGCTCCATTGCTTTGTTATTTGCATTTAAAAGTCTGCATATTGCTTTTGCTACAACTATATCGAGGTATTCCTTTCATCCTTATTTTCTTTATTCAATTAATTATCTATTTTAGGTTCCACAGCGTTGGAAACTTTGCTGATAATAGGTAGCATTTTATTTTTATACATAGATATCAACACAGCAACTTTTTCACGAATTTTGCACCACACATAGGTAATGAATAACGAGGAAAGAAATAAATCAATAAATATTACAAGACCCAAGAGAGCGCGGCAAAACTCCTCAGCTTTGCGGGAAAGATGTATTGGAACACATATACCTGATCCATATAATTATGTTAGTGAAATAAATATATCAAACGACGTACAAACATTACGACGAAAAATCTATTCCACAGGACGTCAGACATCTCCACAAAATGTCCCAAATGATCCCCACATTGCCTCACAGAATAGTAAGTACACCTCACAACACTCAACTATATCTTCTTTTCTGGTCCATTTTTTAAAGTTAGATATCTATTAAATCAGTAAAGTTAAATCAACTATCTATTTCAAAATAAATTATAATAATTGTCATCACACTTATGAACATCAATTCTAACATTCTGACCAGGAAAATATATGTGCCCACTTGACTTAGGAGCTTCAGATTGTGTTTGTATATACTGTAGAGCGTATTATTGGTATGTTGAAAGAAACAGCAGAATGCAATACAACCTTTGTTGCAGACAAGGAAGAGTTTCAATACCATCTTTAAAAAACCCTCCAGAATTATTAGAAAAGTTATTAGATCCTTTAGGAGATCCGAGATCATATCATTTCAAAGAAAATATAAGAACCTACAACTCAGTTTTTTCTTTCACTTCAATGGGAGTCAACATAGATAGTAAAATAAATGATGGACATGGACCATATGTTTTTAGAGTTTCGGGTCAAAATTATCATCGAATAGGATCTCTTTTACCACCTGAAGGGCGTAAACCAACATATGCACAACTATATATATATGATACAGCAAATGAGGTAAGAAATAGATTAAACAATTTCCAAAGCCAAGACAAATCACACGAATTACGTCCAGATCTTATTTCAGACTTGATGGAAATGTTAAATCAAAACAATATCATAGTTCAACGTTTTAGAATGTTCAAAGAACGATTTCTAGAATCAGATATGCAAAAATTTAGCCTCAAACTAACTAGCACTCGATCAAGTAAATTTTCACAATATTGCATGCCAAATGCTAGCGAAGTTGTTGGTCTAATAGTTGGGGATATTAGTGGAAAAGAGAATTATTGTGATATCATTGTTCACCATCGAACTGATGGATTGCAACGTATTCATCCTAATCATCCAAGCTATATGGCATTGCAATATCCACTTCTTTTTTCATACGGTGAAGATGGTTATCATCCAGGCATAAAATATATCGAAACAAACACTACACAACCAACAATAAATCGCAAGTATGTTACAATGGCTGAATTTTATGCATATCGATTCCATCCCCGTATAGGTGATGCCCTCACAATTTTCAAATCAGGTCGATTATTTCAACAAATTCTTGTCGACGCATATCTATCTATTGAATTAGAAAGACTTTCGTTCATACAAAAAAATCAAGAATCTCTTAGATCAGAAAATTATAATAGCATACAAAATGCAATTAGACAAGGTCAAAGAATTGGTAAAAATGTGGGTAAAAGAATAATATTACCAGCTTCTCATGTTGGAAGTCCTCGATATATGCTCCAAAACTATCATGATGCAATAGCAATATGTCGACAATTAGGAATGCCAGACCTTTTTATTACATTTACATGCAATCCACAATGGTCAGAAATATACAAAATGTTACTCCCAGAACAAAAGCCTGAAGATAGACCAGATGTCCTTGCACGTATCTTTAAGATAAAATTAAACAAATTGTTAGAAGACATCAAAGATAACAAGCATTTTGGCGAAACCATTGCATGTAAGTCCTTTCTATGTACTTCCTATCTTTCTTTTACCCATTAATATTATATCGACTTATTTCAATCTATTTCTTCTAACAAACATTTAACCAAATAACAGATGTATACACAATTGAATTTCAAAAAAGAGGTCTTCCACATGTTCATATGATATTGTGGTTGGTAGACCACAACAAATTGAAAACGCCAGATGATATTGACCGATGCATATCAGCAGAAATACCTGACCCAATAACAGATCCAACTGCATACGATGCAGTCACCAAGTTCATGATACATGGACCATGCAATGGTGGCGGATCAGAAATTGGATGCCTAAAAAATGGATCATGTTCAAAGAATTTTCCTAAACAATATAATGATAGAACTATTATAAATGAAGATGGAATAGTGACGTATAGAAGACGTAAAACACATCACTATGTTGAGAAAAAAGGATTGAAACTAGATAATCGTTTTGTTGTTCCTCATAACATTGACTTAATAGTAAGATACCAAGCTCATATAAATGTTGAAAAATGCCACACATCAAGACTTATCAAATATTTGTTTAAATATATATGTAAAGGTAATGACAGATCAATTATAGAATTGAGTACCCAATTAAAAGCAAAGAAAAATGAACAAAACAAATCTGATGAAATAAATGAAATAAAAATATATCTTGACTGTAGATACATAACACCACATGAGGCAGTTTGGAGAATATTTCAATACGACATTCACTGTAATATCCCAAGCATTGAAAGATTACCTATCCATTTACAAAACACGAACAATATTTTATTTACTGATGATCAAGATTTACAAGATATTATTGATTCCGGTAAATTTGATAGAACAATGTTAACTGAGTGGATGGAACTAAACAAAAGAGATCCTGAAGCTAGAAAATTAACATTCATAGAAACACCTCGCAAATACACATGGCAATCAAAAAACAAGTGTTGGACTCCTAGGAGAAAAGGAAATCGCATAAGACGAATATATTATGTTAATCCAAATCAAGGAGAGATCTATTACCTAAGAATGCTTCTTAATATAAATCGAGGAGCAACATCATTTGAAAATATTCGAACAATAAATAATATTACATACAATACATATAGAGAAGCATGTAATGCACTCGGTTTGTTAGAAGATGACAACGAATGGTTATTAACAATAAATGAAGCATCAAATTGGGCAAGTGCAACACAGTTACCCAAATTATTTGTTACTATGTTGATTTTTTGTGAAATAGCAAACCCATTAAACTTATTTGAACATTGTTGGGAAAAAATGACAGACGATATAGTTTACAAAATTAGAAACACATATCATTTACAAAACATACAACTATCAAATTTGAATTTAAAAGACCATGTGTTATATGAAATTGAAAATCTGCTAATCGACAATAATTCAAATTTATCAATGTATGGACTTCCAAAACCTAAAACAAATTATACACAACAACTTGACAACAAATTATTAAGAGAAGAAATGTCTTTTAATGCATCTGATTTGTTAACTGAAGCTACATCTTTATATAATGGATTAAATGAAGAACAAAAACAAATTTACCAAGCAGTTGTTGAATCGGTAGAATTAGATAAAGGTTTGTTATTCTTTGTATATGGCCATGGTGGAACAGGAATAACATACTTATATAAAACAATAATTTCAATGCTAAGATCCCAAGGAAGAATTATTTTACCAGTTGCATCATCAGCTTTAGCAGCTTTATTACTCCCACGAGGAAGAATAGCTCATTCCAGATTTAAAATCCCAATAAATATAGATGAAAATTCCACGTGTGACATAAAAAAGGCACAAATCTAGAAGAGCTTATCTATAAGACATCACTAATAATTTGGGATGAGGCTCCAATGAATCATCGCCATTGTTTTGAAGCCCTTGATAGAACATTGAGAGATATTTTAGGTGCACATAACAAAAACTGTAAAGAAAAACCTTTCGGTGGCAAAACATTATTACTTGGAGGAGATTTTAGACAAACTCTACCTGTGACAAAATATATTAGCAAACACGAAATACTAAATGCATCAATTACAAAATCAAAACTATGGTCGTATTGTAAAATTTATAAACTTAATATGAATATGCGGTTGCAAAATCCTCAAATGTCTCAACAAGACAAAAAAGAAGCAATTGCATTCAATAACTGGTTATTAGCAGTAGGAAATGGTACTGTACCAACAAAAAAATTATTCAATGATTCCGAAAGTGATTGGCTACAAATACCGGATGATTTATTAATACATGTAGAAAAAGACAAAAAAAATGTCATTATAGAAACTATTTATCCAAATTTTCAAATGTTTTACAAAGATCCTGAATATTTACAAAAAAGAGCAATAGTTACCCCAACAAACGACGATGTTGATACCATCAATGATATGATACTAAAAATGATACCGGCAGATTCCACAACATATTTCAGTTCAGATACGATGACCAACTCAACAATCCCTTTAGAAGAACTTCAAACAATGTACCCTCTAGAATGTCTTAACTCTATCAAACAAAATGGCGTTCCAAATCATCAATTAATACTTAAGATAGGTTGTCCAATTATGCTAATGCGCAATATAGATCAAGCAAATGGAATGTGCAATGGAACACGCTTAATAGTGACACAATTAGCACAAAAAATAATAAAAGCAGTGATAATAACAGGTTCTAACATAGGAACAACAGTCTATATACCAAGAATAATTTTCAATATAAAAGATCCAAAATTGCCATTTACATTAAAGCGTAAATAGTTTCCAATCAGGCTTTCTTATGCAATGACAATTAATAAAAGTCAGGGACAAACACTCTACAATATAGGAATTTATCTTCCACGTCCAGTTTTTACCCATGGACAACTATACGTTGCTCTTTCTCGAGCAACCTCCATATTAGTGTAACAATCCTCATTGAAATCCAAATGATGAACACCCGAACTACACTCAAAATATAGTTTATAAAGAAATCTTTCAGGATTTAGGTACGCATTTGCATAGAAGAATATTAT